>APFE030819237.1:0-41644 GCA_000404065.3 Pinus taeda | reverse complement strand
TTATTAAAATAAAAAACATAAAAAATTACCAATTTCTTTCTTTTTATAATCATAAAAATACTAATTATATTAAAAAAATTAATTCTAATTTAATTTAAAGTTTATAATTTAATTTATCAAACAAATGCAAATATCAATATTTACAAGATAAGTCAATTATTAAATTAATGAAGAAACTATAAGTTTTTATTACTGAAATTGTATTGGTATCACCCTGAAAAGTTTTAGTTGCATCTTGCAAATGTAATTTAATTGGATTTTCCATGTTTCTAGGTAGTTATATTTGGATTCCAATATTGTTGGATTTGTTTTCCTGGCCACCATATCTACATTTCTACAATTTTTGGATTTTTATTTTTTATTTTTTTGACAATCATATTTACATTTCTAACCGCTTTGGATTTTTCATGCCAAGCATATTTGCATTTCCAGCAATTTGGGATTTTTCATGGCAATCATATTTGGATTTCCAGCATTTTTGCATTTCTAACATTTCTGGTGTTTTTCTATTTCTAACATTTCTGGTGTTTTTCTGGGAAATCATCTTTGCATTTACTGCATTTTTTTCCCAACCATATTTACATTTTTGGATTTTTTTGAAACAACCATCATGAAAAGCACGTTACGAATTTGTGGAAATTTTCCACAACCATATTTATATGTTTTCAGTTCAATCATAGATTTTGGTTTTTCTTTTTTTCATGTTTTGAAATTGTTGATAAAATAGAGAGTTTGCATTAATGAAATTGTAATTTTAAATGTTTAAATATATTCAACATCGTGGAAGAACTTTTACTACTATTTAAATTTGGTTTTTTTCATATATTTTTTTTTATTATATTTAAAGAAGAAAGATAGAAATTAAATAATCACTATTTCATAAAAATAAAAAAAAAATTGTGGGGTAAGTTTATATATTTTTAATTGTTCTTAGGAATTTACATTTAGAGAAAAAATTAATAAAAAATAAAAAAAATTATAAAATCCCTACTTCCTTGCTCACTCCAAAATAATCCCCACTATTTAATTATTCCAATTTAATTATATGCAACGACAATTTCACATGAAATGGAGCAATAACATAGTGCTCCAATAACCCTGATGGGGTAGTACGTGGACTATCGGAAATCTCTATCGGCAATTCCAACACTCCAATGCTAGGCTCCTTCCATTCAGATCTGGCGATGCGATAACAATTGTGTACCGGATAACCTTTCCACTCTTCTCTATAATAGTTAGTGTGTCTCAGCTATTTGGTCGTTCGAAAGGTCCCTTCCACTCTACTTGTGGTTCTTGCGATGAGATAATATAATATACATTTCATATTTTAGCATTTCTATATTTGATAAAGACAAAATTAATATAATATTTCAAAATTTTATGTGTTATAATTACAACTTGGAATCTATATATTTATGATGTGTTGTTATTTTCTAATTTACATAAAAAAAAATTAATTCCTTTTTACTCTTTCAAAACCATTTATAATATTGTATTGTTCTTTCCCAATAAATTTTTAAAAGTAAACTTTAAAATTACCATTTCACAAATATGAACATGTATAATTTAATAAATACAAAAGATCTTTAATATTTCCACTATATAAATTTTAATATTTCCAGAAATCTTAACGCAATCACTAGAAATGATAATTATTAGTGATATATGCTTTCATCAAAATAATTGGGATAAATCTTTAATAGAGAACCCATTATGGTAATCATTCATCCCCACCATTATGATGCTGTAAATATCTAACCAACCGATCTTTTCTTTTCAGTAAATTCGACTTTGTCAGATCTTAAATATGTTACAGATATATATTTCTATCAGACAATATTATAAATGCTCCGTAAGTTCTTCACTAAGTGAAAGATAAAATGGAAAATGGTTAGATGCTGAGGTGCGATTATCATAGGTTTAGGGTTTAATCTTTGGCAAGAATAAGAATAAATGTTTGAGAGTTGTTTTTGAAAGTTATTAAATATTTAAAATTAACAAAAACATATTAAGTATTTATTTTTAATGAAAAATGAATTTATATTTTCGGGCTGCTAAATGGGAAATTATTTATTTTTAATGAAAAATGAATGTATATCTTCGAGCTGTTATAGGAAACCTCCACATATATACTTTTACACTCAATAAATATAGAAGCGAGCTTCTTTGTAGATTTCACTATATTTTTGTGTTCCAGTATTTGGAAGATATTGTAAATATAAATTAAGAAATTATTGGTTTAATTGTATTTTATATTTATGTTTTTTATTTAGGCATAAAGTTAGTTAAATAAGTGTAGTTGTTTGGTTAGAGTTCATATTTTTTGGACTTAAGTAAATAGGTTTCAAGAATTCTCTTACTTTCTTATGGAGTATTTTATGAACTATCAAATGACATGGTTTTCCTTGAATAATGGTGGTGATGAGTCAATACATTGATGATAGATTTTCCCATTATATTTAAGAAAATAAATTAATATTTTTATTTAAAATATGATTATTAATGTGTTTTTCTTAATATTTATGAATATCTAATACAAAATATTATTCACACTTTTCCATTTAAATTATTATTATTATTAAAATTACTATTTCACAAATATGAACATATATAATTTAATAGATACACAAAATCTTTAATAATTCCACTATATACATACATCTGAAATAATTCTAGAAATCTTAACCCAAGCACTAGAAATGATAATTATTAGTGATATATACTTTCATCAAAATAATTTGGATAAATCTTTAATGAAGAACCCATTATGGTAATCATTAATCCGCACCATTATGATGCTTTTATATTGCGTAAATATGTAACCAACCAATCTTTTATTTTCAGTAAATATATACAACGACTTCGTGAGATCTTAAATATGTTACAGATAAATCTTTCTATCAGACAATATTATAAATGCTTCGTAAGTTCTTCACTAAGTGAACGATAAAATGGAAAATGGTTAGATGCTGAGGTGCGGTTATGATAGGTTTAGGGTTTAATCTTTGGCAAGAATATATGTTTGAGAGCTGTTTCAACTTTCAAGTACTTCAAGCACGATTTCTTTAATTGGAAAAAAAAATGGAAACGTTCATACTTTATTAAAATTACAAGGATTAGCATAATTAAAGAAAAAAAAATGGAAACGGGCATACTTTCTTAAATTACAAGGATTAGCATATCAGATGGGTATAAAAGAATCACTTTAGATCATAAGACCAGTTGCATGGAGTGAGTCATGATAATGGCGAATGAGTTGGGTTCTGAGTTTCCAGCTATGGAATGGTTATACTTCTATATTATACCAGTCACTACTTTTCTTCTTGCATGGATATTCTGGTTCCTGGGAAGCAAAAGGAGGCCGCTTCCCCCGGGGCTGTTTCAATTCCCCATTCTCGGAAACCTCCACCTTCTTCTCCGAGGCCTTCCACACCGAAGGCTGGTCTCTGATATACGGGCCTCTCATGTCTCTATGCCTCGGCTCCACCCTTGCGTTAGTCGTCTCCACTGCGAAGGTGGCCAAGGAATTTCTCGAAACCCATGATCGAGTTTACGCCAACAGACCTGCGACGGCAGCCGCTGAGTATTTATCATATAATTATTCGGACATCGCCTACGCTCCGCATGGCTCTTCCTGGAGGCATTTTCGTAAGCTCTGCATTTTACAGTTGCTGAGCTCCAGACGAATTGAATAGTGCTGTTCTATAATGCCCACCATTTAATTATTCCAATTTAATTAGTGACAATCGCTGTCTGCAATTTCACATATAACGGAGCAATAACATAGTGCTCCAATAACCCCGATGCGTTAGTGCTCCAATAACCCCGATGCTATAGTATGTGGACTATTTTTTAATTGCTATCCGCTATTCCAAGACTCTAATTCTAGGGTCTTTCCATTCCAATTTGGCAATGCGATAACAATCTCAGATCGATAATTTTTTTACTCTTCTCTATAATGGTTCAGGTCTGAGATGTCTGAGTTCAGACTTCGGCACTTCCAAAGGTCCTTTCCACTCCATTTGTGGTTCTTGCCATGCGATAGACTCATACTGATATGAACCAGAACCAGACTCAATAATAGTTCAAGTCCAAAACTATGTCCAAATTAAGTCATTTTCAAAGATTTCCTGGTTCCACCGTGATCATAGATTTTGGTTTTTTTTTTTTATAATAATCATTAATATCATGTTCTGAAATTGTTAATAAAATAGAGAGTTTGCATTAATGAAATTGTAATTTTAAATGTTTAAATATATTCAATAGCCTGGAAGAACTTTTACTACTATTTAAATATGTTTTTTTCCAGATTTTTTATTATATTTAAAGAAAAAGATAAAAATTAAATGATCACTATTTCATAAAAATAAAAATAATTTTGTAGAGTAAATTATCTTTTTAATTATTTTTAAAAATTACATTTAAACAAAAAAAAATTAATAAAAAATAAGAAAATTATGGAAATCTAATTTTGTTCAAATAAATTTTCTTTTTAATTATTCTTATAAACCTTCGCTACTTCCATTCCAATTTAGCAATACAATAATGTATATATATATATATATATATATATATATATATATATATATATAAATTGGAAAATCAGCTCAATTAAGTCATTGGAACATCATTGTGAAAAATCAGCACCGTTCTCAATACCGGAGACAACTAGAGAGCATGAATGGTAACAGAAAATAAATAAATGCAACGTTGAAGGCGCTGCTCTTTCTTTGATTCTTCATCACGTGTGTCCAACCCTACAACTAAATTTTTTATTTATTAATTGGTTAGAGGGCATTTATTTAATGATTTTGGAAGAGGGCAAGTAACACACTTTTAAAGCTTTTGTCGCAACGTAACGAGTCTTTCGATGTGGATTAACTAAACAGATAAATAAGATGGACTTCACAGAAAAATATGTTGATTTTGGAAGATCATATGATGCCACGTATTTGAAACTATATACATATGTAGTTATTTATAATGCGATTTTTTTAAAGTTTTTTTCATGGGTTTTTTCCGTCAAAATCCGGCAGCAATTTATTAGAATAGCAAGTTTGATAGCTAGTTTCTGCACAATTAAAGGGTCAGAGGGGTTTTTCAGGGTGCTGAATCCAAATATGCAGTTAAAAAACCATTTTAACTGCAACAAATGAAGATTTAACTTCAATTTCTTCCGCCGGATTCCCAAAAAATCGCATTATAGATAACTCCTATAAATATTTGAGAAAAATATGCATTGATTTTGGAATATGATATCGTGCTACGTATTTGTGAGAATAAGGTAAGTTTTTTTTCAAAGGGAAAAGTTGAAAAATCATAGGGTTTAGGAAATGGCATGAATAATTATGGAGAAGTATATGCTATTGTTTTGAAGGTTTGTCGTAAGAGAAGTATATGCTATTTTTTTTTTCAAGGTTAGGATATAATATTGGAAGAATTATTTAACTGGATCAGAATTCTTTTAATAAGATTTATGTTATTTTTAACGTTTTCAAAACGGAAAAAAAAGTTGATAAAATGACCAATAAGTAAGTGGATTTGGCTTTTGGAAATTTGATGATCATTAAGAAAGAGAGTTATTTCTTTATTTTATATAGATGTTAATAAAAAATTAAGATATTTAACCCACTTTAAAGTTTAGATATAGGTGGAAAAGTCATAGAGGATGAGGTACACCAGCATGAAACTAATCTCCCCTAGGTTGATGTGGCATGGTCATCCATAATGATAATGTAGGTAAGGACAAGGTATTAGCTAAGTTATGTGAGTCCAAAACTTTGTTCCTTTTAATAGAGCTTGACATGATCATGCGAAGCTATACCATGAAATTGATTATGGATTAGAGTGTGTTGAAGTCAGATTGCATTATGGTAGGGGATCAAATGAAATCTAAATAAATGAGTCGAAAAATAATGAAGATAGTGGGGGAGAGGCTTCAAATGGTGGCTATTTCTTGCTTTCGAATAAATAATTAACATGGAAGATAGATTTTTTTTGGTGCTAATTGTCTCATCTATGAGTTTAGATTATGCTTTATCCCATGTAATCTACTTGATGGATAGTGATGATTCATGAGTGTACATGTATGTTGGTGTGGGATTAAATCTTATTTTAAATATAGACTCTATCACAATCCATGGTTGGGATGCTTCCTTTCCTGGTTTCTATTTGGGACATGCTTGATGTGTTTATCACTTCTTTTACTTTATCACTATCTATTCCTATAACAGGTTTTTTGGGTTCAAGCCCATAGACTATATTGCAGGAAGAATTCATTGATCAACTATATGCTCTTCATAGTTGGTTGATTAGAGGATTTCATCACAATGAGGACCAATTAGGATGGCAAGGAATGATAACTAGCACACAAGGAAATGGTAATGCAATTTGGGACACACGTACCAATAACTACAACAATTGTAAACTAAAACCATCTTAGATCCATCTTTAGCGCAGATTTAACATGAGCCTAGAGGGATCAATTTTTTTCATGTGCAAACTTCTTTGAGAGTACAAAATTGCACTTCTTTGAGAATGAAAAATACAATGTGTAATTTTTTATTATTTAAGTTGTATTTTTGAATGTTATATAGAGTACATAACTTAAACTCGTAAGTCCAAAAAAACTTAGTTAGATTTTGAAAAAAAAGATATACCCAAAAAAAATCAAACTATAAAAAACTACTTCAAACTTTTTAACCATAAAAGCATTCTTTTTTCAATAGATTTATACAATATATACATTTTTTTTCTAAAGAAAATATATAATATATACATAGTTGCCTATTAAAATATTTTTACATCATATGGTGTCCAAACATTTTATAGATGCACATTAAAATTATTTTTTTGTTATTAATATATTTTTTAAGTACACATCAATATTAATTCTTATTAAAATAAAGGTGCACATTAAAATGATTTTTTCGTTATTAATATATGTTTAAGTATACATCAATATTAATTCTTGTTAAAATATTTTATTGGTCACCCACATTGAATATTTTTATTATATGCAACATTAAAATATTTTCTTTTAACATTTTTTTACTTCTAATTAGTTTACATGAAATTAATATTATATTATATGGAAAAATAACTAAACGTGCATAATATATTCATTTTATTATTATTATTATTATAAACAACATTGATTTTCTATTTAGAGAATATTTTATTTTTATTTTAAAAGGGACATGTGTCAATTTCACATAGAGTACAAACATACTTACACATCACCCTACTAGGTCGGCTAAATAGAAATTTACAAAGATTATAATCAAATGGTTTGCAGCATCCATAAATATGTTAATTGATCATAAGACATTGATTCAATGAAAAAAGGAAAAAAAGATGGCAATTGTGCTTCCCTCAAAAACTTAAAGATATTCAATCAACCTTGAAGAAAAGAAACTTTGTTCCCCTTCTACTTGTGATTCAAAAAAAACTGTGTTCCCTTTCTTAATCTTCATTGTTAATCTTAATGTATTAATTTCAAGTCAAGATAGAGATACAATTCAAGGAGATCATCACAACCTTGTTATTGATATATAAGATGTTTTTCCAAATCCTATATTCTTTTAGGTGTATTCTGAAAAACTTATACTACTAAATACTATAGTAATGTTGTTTCTTTAGATTGGATTTTTTTAAATTCAAGTAGATAGAAAGCATTGTTTACCAAATCTTTATCTCTATTGATTTAGAAATCTTTGATGTAAAGTTATGCTTCAAATATAAATTTTAATATGAATGCAATTTATGGTTATTGTGAAAAAATGTTGAAAATATATATATTATTAGCTTATCATAAATAAATATTCTAGGAAAATAAATATTATAACACAAAGAAACATTTATGAAATTTAAGAGTTATTTTCAATCATGGTTAATTTTTTAAAGATTTTTTTAGGTAATTTACTTTGGAATGACATGGAAAGCTATTAGGAATATTATTACATGTATATATTAATGTGAATTTTTGAAATAAAATTAATACGCAAAAAATATCAATTATATAAATAAAAAAAAAATCATAAATTACATAACTTAATTATTAAATTAAGATACATGAAAATAATAATGATTAATGTTTATAAAATTAGTTTATGGACATTGAGGAGATAAAATTTACTTGAGAAACCAAACACATAAAATCTTGCCACCTGCAGTGGGCAAATAAAGTAGCAGGGCCATGTTTCTATGATGGTAGACAGCAACCTATATAATAGTAATAATGCAAAATATTCTATTCAAGGATAGATTGAAGCCCCAGATGTGCCTAGATATAATTCTGTTTGTAGTAACTGGAATGTGTGATACACATATACGGATACATATAATCATGTATATGCTTCGCAAGATGCAACACAGGCACCGCTTACTGACTCTAGAGTACTGATTCGTTGATTTTAAACTCATAAATTCCTGAGGTTGTCTTTCCACTAATTTCTTCACACACTAGATTTAATGCCTTAAATACCTTACAGATATATATGGAATCTTCCTACAAATTACCACATGTGAGAGGGATGGCGGACACATTCCATATTTCGCAGCTTCTTCATGGCTTGGCCTTGGGCATCCTTATGCCACACTTACTACACCATCCGGAATTATATATTGATTAACCTCAACTTACGTACTATAGAATGTCTTGATTCTCCATTTTCTATTCATTTAACAAATTCATGTACACTTAATTGGCAATTTCATTCGGATATACTCTATACAAATGGAATCGCTGGTTGTTTTGTTTGGTGTGAAAAATTTGAATCCCATGTATTGCAAAAAATTTAGTTATGTGACGATGTGAAGAATGAAGATGTTGCCTGTGGGCTCTGTAAAGCCGTGGAATTTGGTATAAACTTTTCAATTATGCACAATTAGCAACTGAGTGCTTCCTTTAAGAAGGATTTAGAAAACTTTTTATTTTTATTATATTATATATATAATATATATATATATATATATATATTATATTTTAGAAATTTTTTTTATTTTTTATTTTTTTCTTTATTTTATTTTAATTTAATTAAGTTAAATGATAATATTATTTTAATTTTAATTTTATTTATTTATGTAATTTTTTTTTACTTAAGGAAATATGGCAATAGTCCAAGACTTAAGGAAGCTGAATTAAGTTGTATTGACGGTTAGTAATTAGAGATGGTTGTCCTCATTGCATTGACCGTTAGTAGCTAGAGATGGTTGTTGTATTGACGATTAGTAGTTAGTGATGGTTGTCCTCATTGCATTGACCATTAGTAGCTAGAGATGGTTGTCCTCATTGCTGGTTTGGCAAGTTATGATAGGATTTCCCACCTATAAAAAAAAAAAACAAAACGAGTCTATCATACTAAGTTGAGAGCTACTCTCTTACCTGTTATTCCCTTAAATTTAAAATCCCTTAGATTTATAATATTATTAATAATATGAATAATACTAGAGTAATAATAATTATTACAAAATATTATTATAATTATTTTATAAATATAATATAATATAATATAATATTTTTTAATATTAATTATTTTAAAATAATATTATTATAATTATATATTTATTTTTTATCAATATAATATTAATAATAAATCCAAACTATTCACTTTTATCAAATTATGTCAATCACATTTACCAATGTTGTTATGCATGTGATTGATATATGTCTATGGGCTTATATCAATCACATTTATTAATGTGGCTGTGCTAATTAAGTACCATTAGAAATTGATGGTTTCCTTCAATAACGAACTTGTATAAAAAATTTAGGATTATAAGTATCCTTTAATAACCTTACTATATGGAGGATACCACACATGAGAAATTGTATTTTAATGGGATAATTCATTTTCGTTACTCGAGATTTTGATATGTACGGGATTGCAATTTTTAGTTTCTCTCTTTTTAATTAATTTATTTATATATTACGTGTGATATTTATAGTTAGACTCGAGGGTTAGCTTAATTGGTTGAGTTTTTGTAGTTAAAACACCTTCGAAGTTGACATTATCTGTTGCGAATCATGATTGTCGTTAGACCAAAACAAATAAGAGTTAGTCAATGATCACATTAACGGATATAAGGATCCATGAGATGAGGTTAGTCCATGTCGCGAAACGCACCTGGAGCATTGGCTTATCCAATGTCCAACAATATCCCCCCAGCGCAAATCAAGTGTGTATTGAACCCATGACCTATGTTCTGATACCACTTGTTGGAAATACTGAAAGGAGGGTGAATCAATATTTCTTAGCAATTAGCACATTTTAATCTTTTTTTGAGAACATTAGTTAATCTTTAGTTATTGTTATTGTTCTTCTTCAGATGATCATAAAAAATAATCAACAATAGACAACACCATACAACAGTGCAAAAAGATAAAATAGAGGACATAAAGAATTTTAGGTGGAAAACACCCTTTGGGTCAAAAACCACTAAACATTTCTTTAGTAACTGTATTATCCTTGCTAAAATAAAATTTATTACATCAAGATTTCAGTTACAACTGAGGGAGGCATCAACTCCTCCTAGTTGTTGATCATTGTTCACACGAACTCATCACTTCGTAATGCTACACCTCAAGCTATAATATTCAATTTCACATCACTGTCACTGCACACTATATATCACTGTCACTACCAATCACTACACAATTGTTGGCTATCACTGCACGTCACTTCTCATGAATGAATATCCATCAGTGCACAACCATTATCATTGCACACATAGATCACTGCACATTTCCTGGCTGTCACTACACGTCACTGCACTTAGCCACTCATGAATGAATAAGCATCATGAGTCAACATATCATGTTTCCACAATGTATCAAGTTTCACACGATGTTGCAACCATTTGCCATTACTATCAAATGATGGCACAAATCAAGGTGCCTCAGGTCATCCCTATGACCTGCCTCTAGCATATGTTCCTTCATTGTTGAGCACTACTCACACACTTCTATCCATTGTTACTTCAATAATCTATACAAAAAGGTGATGTATCCTCATAAACATGTTACCCTATAAGGTCATATCATATTACTCTAGTTATCCTATATTATCATAGTTATTATCAACTCAAGGTTCTACTAGTCTAAGTCAACACATCAATAACTTGTTATGTCAGTGAACCATCATTATGCATGTAGAATGTCAAGTCTAGTCAAAGTCAAAATGTCAACATGTGTGTCATGTCTATAAGATCTACCCTTACAAAGTCAAAGTCTAGGCAAAATGTCACCACACAAACCTAGCCCATTCTTAGTAAGTCAAAGTCAAGGTAGTTGTCATCATACATGCTATGACTTAGTGTGTCTAATGTCAAGGTGAGATGTAAAATCTACTTATAATGTCATCTTCTATTAGTGAGTTAGATTCCACAATCAAGTTTCATGGCAAGCATTCAAATAACATACTGTTATGTCAAGCAAAATTTTATGTCTCACATCATATTGTTTGTTAAGCAAATTGTTATGTCATTAGGTCAAGAACCCTGTTATGTCTAATTTTCATGATGTCAAATTTTGCTTGATGTCCCCTTCTCATTGTATAAGACATTAAAGTCTCATCACTGTCATCAAATTCTATGACAACCACAAGATCTTGCTCACACCTACCTTGTTGTCCATTACATGTTGTTGTTGTCAAAGTTAAGTCAGTGTATTACTGTCATATTAGTCTCAAGGTCAAATGAGTTGAGTCAAAGTAAGAAAATCATGATAGTAATTGTCATCGTAAGGCATCATTGTTAAGTCTATAAGCATAGTTCAAATATTTTGTTACTTCATGTACTAAGGTTGTCATATTAACACAAGAGAATTTCATTACTTTTACCCATACTCATAAATTACTTTTACAACTTATCACCCCTTCAGGTTACAATTTCTTATGTTGAATTCAAGATATATTTTGCACACATAATTTGTCAAAACAATCAAGGTGCCAAGTCCTAACGTCACTGGATTACCCCTACTCAAAACTAGCCCTAAAATGTCTATGAATGGTCGTCTACAAGCTATAACAGCCCAAACCGAGCTCTAAAAATTGTTTCCTACATCCTCTTTGCACAAGTTTATCTCTTCTCATAGATTGGTTTTCTCAAAAACAAAACTTATGTAATAAGCTCTCTTTAATAGTTAATCAAGCATCAAAATAGGCCTCCGACCCTGCCATGGTCTTAGAGAAAAGGAAAAATTAGAAACCCTTCCTATGTAGAGCCGAAGTTAGAAACTGGTATTTGTTGTAGAAAGATGAGGGTTAGAAGGATTAATGCTTTTTTTATATGCATCCAAGCCAAAAAAAAGTACTTGCTAATTAGGAGGCCTCATTCTAGGCCTATGATGAAAAAGGTCATGAAAAAAATATCATCAAGAAAAAAAGTAAACATTGATTTGCATAGGTCTGAAACTTACCTCAGATCCTTCACTATCTTATTACAGGTAACTGAAAATTACAAAGAAATACCACCGAAAATTTCAAACAAAGATCTTGATAAATCAATGTGTTTTGGGAGGCTTTAAGCCATCCTTTTATAGAGTTTAGAGGGACTTCATAAGTGACCATTATAGCACAAGGAAAGGGATTCATGAAAGAGTTAAAAAATTTTAAAATTAATTAAGTTATTTGTTCTGTGTTAAGTAAGAAAGGTTATGAGCCTTATGAGTGAGAAAGGTTGAGAGTCTTAGAGTGAAATATATTCTCCTTTACAATATGAAGGACACATTTTATAGAAAAAAAAAAATTAATACTCTTCCTAAGATTCCTTAAGGTATGGTTAATTTATTTTATAAGTGCTATAAATTTGTTTCTTTAATCTCTAAGTAATTTGTACACTAACCCTCTTTAGTGTGTTTTGTAGGTGACACATGAGTGTATTAAGTCAATGATTGATTCATTGTCTTTAGTTTTGAAGTTATGTAACTTATATAGGGTGATATTACAGTGATAAACAATGCCATATGTTGACAATCCTAGGAGGAGGTGTCATGTCACTACCCCTGGGGGTTTTAGCCAAAAGACTGTGCAAAAAATATGGTCACTAACTTCATTTGTGAATATCTCTCAAACCAGGAGACCTCTCAGGGCATACCACATATCAACATAAGAATATTTTTGAGGAGAATCTAATGACATAGATGATTGACCCAATCTCAATTATTTTACCTATAAAAAAACCTCAATAAAATTGGGGCACATCCTTAGTCCAGGGAACCCAAACCTTAGGACTTGGGTTTTTAACCATAAAATAGTATAGTTACCATATTGATGTAATACAATAATTACTAAGAAGTGTTCATTAACCATTTGACATAAATTCCTGGTGGATTTAGTCAAATTTAAACCCAGTCAACTCCATGGGTAATCTCCATGACAATCTCCCCCTTTGTCATTGATGGCAACACACGTACTGCTCCTCTGTGTAGAAATCCCCATACTTTAATGCTTCACCTCCTTCTCGAGATTTCAATCTCCTACTTAGGTTTTTCTCTCCCCCTTTGACATCAATGGAAAAGGGTTACTCCCCTTGAGAATGTTCTTGCTTCATGTGGACCTGGTATCTGCTTGTGCTCCCCCTAATGAGAAGCCTCTTGTAATAGTCTATTAATGACAATCCCTATGGACTTGTGTCCCGTATGTGCTTACCTTGAAGAGAAACCTTCCTTTATGAACTTGTAATCCTTCAACTATTATTCTCCCCCTGAAGTTGTAATGAAACAACCATCTTGTTCAAACTATTTGTCTGTCAATCATAGACTTGTGCCATATACTGTTGCATAGACTCCTCCTCTTCAAATTTCAAGGAGTCGATGAGCTGAATTATTGAGAATAGTGAGTTATCTATTGATCCATTTTGACTCGAGTCATTGATTAAAGCAATTATTGATTCCTTACGACCTGTTATGAATATTGAAAGCATAACTACTCAGGCCTTCTTGCCTTCTTGATTTTCTTGCTCATTGTGTACTTGTTCATCCTGCACCTATTTTCTTTTCCAAACTTTCTTATTCTCATTGTCAAGATTTTCGTTCATGACTGATTCCATCTTGTACCTATAGTGACGAGCTATGTGTCCGTATTTATGATAGTTGAAGCATTCAATGTTGTCCATAGGTGATTCCATCTGATATTTGTAATCACGAGCGCTATGGCATTTGAAACATTCAATGTTTTCCCCATATAACACATATTATATTCTGACAAAATCATCATGGAACCTGTTTCATGATATTGCAAACTTGCTTGTAGGGTTTTTGCAGATAATGATTGTTCCTGTCAAAAAATTCAGAATCCCTAGCCATATATCCATAGTTAGGACATAAAAAATAATAACCATTAAATGAATGTGTGTATCTAGATAGTTCATTCAAATGCAATGGTCCTTGATAATTGTACATGTCAACAACTTTGCAATCCCTATCCATATGTCGATAGTTAGCACATGAAAAATGATAACCATTAAATAAATGAACATACCTGGAAGATTTATCATTCCTCTTTGGAGACAATGTTGTAGTCTTTGCAGTATTTTGTCATCCTTTATCCTTAACTACTTTTGCATCATTCTTTGAAGTTAAAATGTTAATATTTGGTTCAATCATTTTCTCAATCTTATTGTGTGAAGATGTGAATCTTGTATCTTCATAAATTGGAGCCTTACCTGTTCTTTTTTCCAATTATTTATCTATCCTATCCATAACTTGTACATGGTCGTTTTCTTTGAGTTTGTTGATATCACTAACTATTGTATCAAGTTCTTCTTGTTTTTGAGCAAGATCTTCTTGAAACCATCTTTTCAAGATCTCCCTTATTTGTTTTCCTCCTCAACCTATAGCTTGAGAATAATGGTCTTCTTTACTTCTCTATTGAGAACATGTATATGTTCATTCTGCACCTCATTTCAATCTTGAGCCTGCTTAGTTTAGATGAATAGGGTTCCAATTCCATTTTCTTTTAGTTGAATGTGTATATGTATCTTTGATCAAATTCCTTCCTTTCAATTTCTACTTCCTATATCTGTTGTGTAAGCCTCCTAATCTCTACAAATGTTGTGTCGATTTCTTATTACTTTTGTTGGACATATCTCTTGAGGTATTATGTCTATGTATTCCTAACTTCTTGTAGTTGAGTTCTAAGACTGCTAATAATATTCTCAAACTCTTCATTTTCTTTGATGAGTTCTTTTGTTGTCTTTAATTCTACTTCCAAAAGTCTTGTCTTTTCGTTTTAACTTTTGAGTTCCTTTATCACCTTGATCACTTGATTTTGAAACTCTATCTTACTCATTTCTTCATCATAATCTGAAGGATCCAAATTTTCAATAAGATCTTGACCTGATTTACTTGTTTAATAGAGCTTATGAAGTTTTTCCCAAAGAACTTAAGCTGTTGAAAATTGACAAAATTTTGTTTTTACAAAATTTGGCAAAACATCCAAAATTACATTCATGTCCTTTGAATTTTACCTTTTAGATTCATCAGTAGATGTGTCTATAGAAACAGTTGATTCCCATAATCCATGTGCCTGAAAATGTGGTTCCATCCTAGATTCCCATATCTAGTAATTATCTGCATCAAAATCAGGGGTTGGTAAACATTACTAACTTTATTCAGATTTTGTTGTACATTTACCTTCCTTTGAAATACTTGCAGCCTACTTCTTTGACTTTCCCATCTCTATGCTCTAAAAACTGCCTTCCAGCAATTAAGATGTTACTGAAGGAACCAAGGTTGTTATATTAACACAAGAGAATGTCAGTACTGTTACCAATACTCAGAAATTACTTTTACAACTTATCACCACTTCAAGTTACAGTTTCTTATGTCACATTCAAGATGTATGTTGGATAGATTGTTTGTGAAAACAATCAATGTGTCAAGTCATGGTTTAGGTCACTTGAAGTTTTATGTAACTTATATGGGAGATTATAGTGATAAAAAATGTCATATGTTGACAATTGTAGGAGGAGATGTCATGTCACTACCCTTGGGAGTTTTAGCCAAAATATTGGGCAAACCGGGGGTCACTAACTTCAATTGTCAATATCTCTCAAACAAGGAGACCTCTCAGGGCATACCCCATATCAACAAAAACATATTTTTGAGGAGAATCTAACGACATAGATATATGACCCAAACTCTTGACCTATAAAAAACCCTCGACAAAATTAGGGCACATCCTTAGTCCAATGAACACAAACCCTAGGACCTGGGGTTTTGACCATCCAACAATATAGTTGTCATATTAATGTAATCTGATAATTATTAAGAAGTGTTCATTAACCATTTGACATCAATGGCTAGTGTTTTTGGCCAAAGTCAAACCTAGTCAACTCCATGGGTTGACATCAATGGCAACACCATCTAACATTATCTGGGCTATAGTTGAGCCAAGAGGAAGTGATTTATTATTTTTCATGAGGATGAACCACATTAGATGGTTCTAATATTTTGACGTTGCCTTTTTGCAATGTTGGTATCTACAAAACTATTATTTTGCAACAATGGGAAAAGGTTTCAACCATGTGTACCTATACTTCACTCGTAATTTCTTCCTTCCTTTATACATAAGAGTCCAATACTTCAATGCAGGCCATCTTGACATGATATATTATAATTATGCTTAAAATGTCAATTAGTTGAAGGTTTACCTTTACCAGAATGAACTTAACTCTTTTGTTTTACTTCAATTCAAGGTCAGAAACCTCCGGCTAATAAGTGTCTTGTTAAAAAATATTAAAAACTCTTCATCTATGAATTATAGGTCTCTAAATTGTTGCATTTCAAAACATTTTTTTCTAAGTCAATTACTTTCTTTTGTCAAGGTTCTTTCCAAGCTTTCCCAACAAATAATCTACAAGAGGCTTAACCCTTTTTCCGGCTGATTCACATTCTCGACCATGGATACATGAATCCTTTAGAGGGTAATTATCTATTTTATATTCTACTATAATTTTTCCTTTACCTCAGTGGTAGCCAAATTTAAACTCAATGAATTATCACTTGAAAACAAATCTCAGAGACTTGTCACCTTTGTGTTCCTTTCAGTGTATTCAAGATTATGGCGTCTTGAAACTTAAATCAAGATTTCTAAGGATTTCCATATAAGACCTTATTGAATATTTCTTAGTCGTTTGAGTGGAGATGGAAAGAATATATATATAAATATATATATATATATAATATATATCTTAATTATATAATATAAAATATATATATATATACACACATAATTTATTCTAAGTAGTGAACAAAATTCTCATCTTACAGAAGTTGTTTGAGTGGAGATTGAAAGAATCTAGATACATTATTAAGTAGTGAACAAAAGTCTTAACACTTGGTAGTAGCAATGATAGCAATACAAAAAAAAGAAAATGTCACTACAGACATAAATGGATAAAAACCTTTTGTGCAAGGGAATGAAAGTATTTTGGAAGTTGTGAGTAGTGTCATATTTGTTGTGTCATATGCAACAAAGTAAGCCAAACGACCCTCCAAATCTTTACATGTCATGTGCAATTGGATTCTATGACTATATACCTAGCGCACAAGGACAAGAAGGTGGATTATATGACAATATAATGAGAGAATAAGAACAAGAAGTTAATGATGGAAAGGACAATAGGACAAGAAGATGACGCTGAAAATGAAAATAAGACAAGAAGAAGATGATGAAAAAGACAATGGGATGCACATTACGAAGGGATTAGATTCGAATAACAAATAAAGTATATTGACATGTGGCCAGGTCAATAACAAATATTTCTTTTTTGTGTTGACTCTTGGCTCATTTGTATCAACACTTGGTTAACACAACTGTCAACCAAATTGAATAAGCTTTAAAGGGAATATTGAAGCTTAGGTGACACATGTCACGAAACCTCAAATTTAGCATGCAATCCATCATGATTAGTCTCTATAAACATGAACCTAAAGGAGAGATATAATGTAATCATCTAAAAAATCATCTTATGGAGCAGAGTGGCGGAAAAAATGGTGGGAAGAGAGTGCATCCAAAAGGGAAACACCTTACGGTGTAATTATAGTTATCGACCTAAAATTTTATTTAATTGTACCTTTAAAAATGAAAAGGAGCATTGGTATACATAAAAAAAATATGAAATCATTTACTTACATTTGAAAATGTGTGAAAAGCTTGTCAATACTATCAATTTCTATCATATCACAATTATACCTTAAAAAATGAAAAAGAGAATTCATATGCATAAAAAAAAATGAAGTGCAAGTTTGTCAATACCATCAAAATCTATAAGGAGTATTCATATACATAAAAAAATTATGAAATCATTTACATACATGTAACAATGTGTGGAAGCTTGTTAATACTATTAACATCTATCATGTCACTTGAAAGAATTGAACATGGATGGGGATGATTTAATTCCTTTCTCCAATCGATAATTCTTTTATTATTAAATAATATGATACAGGATATATTTTTTTACAAAATTTAATAAAATTAATGACATTTAAATATTCTCTATTGTTTATTAAGAAACATGTTGTCGAAGTTAGAATTAGATTAATGTTTTCCCCTAGAAAGCATATTTTATTAAAAAATATGAATTTCATTGGTTTTGTAGAACATGATCCATTACAAATCTTTGAGGATCATTCAAGTGAGGTATATGCATGCACACAAGAGTATTTGAATACTACAATAGTTGTATGTATTTTATATCTATATTATAGATGTTAGCTCTCTTTAGGAATCTTTCCAAGTTATGAATTCTAGTCTTCTCTTCAATAAAGAAAATGGTTGAAAATCTCTCTCCTCCCTAATATTTATCTTACATCTACAATACATATACTAATTTTCTCAGGGTTTCTTTTAAGCTTATGCATTGTGAGGTGAAAATATTCAAAGATTCAAAAACTATTGATGCTAAAATATTGATAGATATCATTCCTAGGGTAATCTCTATACCATAAACCATTAGTAACAAAAAAGTGAATGATGAAAAGATTGAATTCTTATAGTTGCCATCATTGGATTTCGTGTTAAGAAGATAAAAAATGAAAAATATTATAATATTATAATTTATTCATTACATACTTGTGATTTGAGAAAATAGAGAAACACAAATTTTAAAACAAAAAATAATTATTCAATATTAAAAGAAAGCTCTAACAATGTATAGTTCAATATAATTCATGGTAGATCCATCTTAGCCACTAATATATAAAGTGTTGAACGTTATATCAACATGTAATTCAATAACCCTGATGGGGGTCAAAGACCACAGTCAAATGAGGGATGGGATAGGGGACTATCCCCTCTTTTACATTAAAACATGACACATGTGGCAATATGGTGCAGCAATGCAAGATGCATGGAATGTTTGAGGATTAGGGTGGTAATTTTATATCCAGATGGTGAAATGGATGGTGGTGCTAGTGAGCTTGGTTATGGATGGTCATGAGACTAGTGTATGCTACAAAGAGTTGAACAAGTGACCAACTTGTGCATGCTCCTTAAAATTTGGTTCTCTTTGACGACGAATCCCAATTGTAAGTGTAAAATACACTAGGGTTTGTGGTGGCTAGACTCACCAATTTTGGGATCACAGTTTGCTCTGCAATTGGTTTAGCTCTGCGAGGGAGGGTTGCACATGGAATTTTTCAGCCAGTGGAGTGCTTATGAGTTGGTGTTCAACATTAGACAATTTGGTAAGCCTCCTTGACTATCTCTTTGGTCTTCGTAGTGTAATGTTCATAGTTTGTTAGGAGGGTGGAGTCTTTCATCTATATTTGTTTCTTTCTACACCCATTATCTCTTGAGGAAAAGTTGGGTTTCCCAAGTATTAGTGTCAATTGTAGTCGCAAACTAGGTTTGGTAGCCTTTTTTTGTTTCTTGGGGTTTGATTTGGTTACAGGAGAGCCTGATTTAGATAATATTAACTCTCAAGCAGAAGGTTGTAATAGAGGTTGGTGTGGCAACAACTATGGGGCAAGACGATATTTTTCTTAGTTGTTCTCATAATTTTGTGATTTTGTTGTGAGGAAGAATCCCCAATTTGTGGAGGAATCCCTAATGGCCTATATTCTTGGCCCATATGAATTAGGTTTCTTGGGGTGTTTTCAAATATTATGGATAATTCTCTCTCTTTGGGGGATGTTGTGCTAACCTCGATGGTGTTGAATTCATTTTGAGGAGGGATCATACACTATTCCATAGTGAAAATTTGAATTCAAAGGTGGCATTCCTTATTGGGGGTTCCTTTCTCAAAATTTGCCTAGTTTTGGCATTGTGGACACCTTATTCTCTAACAAAAAGGTTTGGAATTATTGTAATTGATCAATGTATTAGTGGAGGTAAGGAGTTGGTTTCAACCAGTTGGGGATGCATAAAAAATGTATCGATAATGCAACAAATTATGGAGAGGATTAGGGCCAAGAGGGAAGTTAGTTGAACATAGAGGGGATGTGGTAGAGATGGCATAGAATGTGGTATGGAAGAAGAGTTTGAGGAGGATATGGCCCATGTCCCAGTCCATTCTCTTGGTTGTCTGGTTCTTCCTCCCTCTTTCGACACCTTTGACCCCCAACTTCGCTATGTAATCGTTCTCTTAGAATAGTTGTGTCATAACTACCATGATGATTATAACAAGGTCATACGAAATATGAATGACTTACAACACAACTAGTGGAAAATTTTGGACCATTTGGCATCACTTTGATGAGGCTAGAAGAGATTATCTAAGGGAATCATGCACATGGAAGGGAGACTAGCTCACTTATAATTCCATATACATGGCGATCCTAGACCTCCAAAGGTATGAGGTGTGGAGCCAGATATTTGAGCTCTGACAAATATTATTTATCGTTAATGTATGTGTGTTGTATTTTCATCATATGGGTGTTTTATTCATTGTGGTATTTTTTTTATTGGGTTCTTACTAGATTTTGACACCTTGTAATTAGTTTTCATGCTTCTCTTCTTGCAAACAAATATGGTAGGTTTGAGGTTGGAAGAACAATGAAATATAGACAACTATGTTGTAATCTATTGAGGACTTAATAGAATCATTTTAATTGACAAAAAAAATAAAAATATAATTCAATATAAATAATTCTATATCTATAGTAACCCTAAATCTATCAAGTGATAAGAGCAATCAAATATTTTAAAGTGCAAATGTTTCCTCAAGTTTTACATGTAAAAAAAAATTACACCTTTAGAGATTTGATTCCTCATTGAAGTTTGATATATTTATGATTAAAATAGATGCAAATGATATATTTTAAATTTAGTTTTTATAAATATAATAATTGATTTTTTAAACAATAAAAATCTCATGAAAATATTTAGTTTAAAATCATAAATATGTTTTATAATTATGAATTATTCTCTTCTCAACATTATAATATATCAAAATTGAAATCCATATTTAAATACTTGTGCATAATGAAAACATTTAAATCATTAATCAATAAAACTTGTTTTAGGCACACATGATAGGAGAACCCCTTAGGAAAAGGCTTATTTTGAACAGTAGGTGATGGATGTGGTTGCAAGGTGTGGTGCACTTTCTAACGATATGATTTTGAGAGTGAAATAGGGTAGAGGAAGGAAGTAATATAGGGGACATAAGGAAATAATAGAGTTTTTTCATCCTCCCATCCAAGCTATTTGATGTGCATAACTTGAGTGGCATGGGAGAGTAGTAGTACCATGATTTGTGCTTTGAGGAAGGGAAGCGATATATGGTGACATTAAAAACATAGGCTACAACAATCAAATAGATTCTCTTTCTAGATATTATCTTACAAGATATGTTGGATTGGGTCATAGTCTCAGTGTACTTAAGAATAAAGGACACAAATTTCTACAAACATGTGGAAAAAATGTGAATTATAAAGAAAATTATGTCTCTAAATATTGAAAAAGTGTAGAATTCGAAAGAGCAAACCAAGTAGGTTCAAAAGATATTTTCAAAGCAAGTATAAAATCCTATATATTAGAGTCTTTGAAATGGAATTTTCACTTGCTCTAATAGTAAGGTCTTACTAGAATAAGACCCCTATGTATTAGAGTCTTTGAAATGGATTTTTCGCTTGCTCTAATAGTAAGGGATTACTAAAATAAGACCCTAGGAAAATCATTTGGAAACATTTGGCAACATGTCACACAATCCCATTCTATATAAAAAGGAAGAACCATATCTATTCCGAGTGATAACAACAAAAGGATAGGCAAACCTGGTGATAACACACAACACATAGAGAAGACAACCTCCATATAATATGAACTTAGGTTTTTTTTTGTTAACTAGTATAATGTATAATGTTAGGCTTCTAAGTCTCCTCATTTTTGTATAAACAAATGTAATGATTATAAATTAGTGTTCCATGGGGATGCATGCCTCAGGGTGGGGAGTGCACCCCCACGCTCCCCCATGCTCTCGGGATGGGGAAACTCTTAGGGAAACATTTCCCCACCTTACCCTTTTGGTGAAACACGAGAGAACATTTCCTTGATGAGGGAACGTGTTTCTCTTATACGAGGGACGCAGGGGGGACTGAAGGGGGATGACGATTTTGTACATTGTTGCCAAGGACCCTTTGAATGCATTTTTTCTTTCAAAAAGACAATGATTTATGATAGGAGAAGACTAGAATTTCACTATGTTTCCCTAATAGTGCTATGCGATTCATGGGAATGTTAAATGGTAAAAGTGACATTCTCCTTTATCTTGCATTTTCATCATTTTGATTAAATTTTTGAAATTACCATGAAATGACTCAAGATGTTTGAGAGCGATTATGATCTCATTATATTTCATATGGAGAAAGTAGAATTTTAGACCTCACTCAAAATCCAACAAGCCTAAGAGTTTTCGAACATTTCGGGATTGGGGGGATTGCAATGCTCCATTAGATTTTTTCATGTAAGAGGGCATGGAAGCAGTATTTAACCAAGAGAATCAAACCCTCTATCTACCTTGATGTCAATGGCATTGGTTGTCAAACTCCTCTATCACGAGATAACTAAAACAAGTACCCATCACTCAAACAAAATGTTGACTTGACATGCTATGTTTTTTCTGTCTTATTTTAATGCATAGAGTGAAATTGATGACGAAAATCCCAATATAGGCAATGGTTTTGATGATATGTATGTATTTTTTGTATCATGTTTTTTTTAGATGCTAGAGGCCATGTGGAGCTTGTTTGTTGACGTATTTTCGGTTTAGAGATGGATTGAACTCAGTGCTATTTTGCTTATGTGCACCCTTATATGCTATATAAATGAGAACTTTTTCTTTTTTGTATATAAATGGTTTGGATTCATATGGATGCACATGAATATATATATGTTTTTCCTTAAAATTTGGATATTTTGAGCGTTTTTGGTTGATCGGTTATTTGTTCCGATTGTTTTACCAATTCTAACTAGTTCCCTGTCTGTCTGTTCAATGACCGTCCCCAATAACATTGTTTTCAACTTCAACATAATTTCAGTCTTATGACGATTTTACTTTCAAATGTGCATTGCATAATTTCAATTGTCAAATGTTGAATTTAATTTAAATGTACCTTACATAATGGCAAATCATGAATTTAGATGGAACATTGCATAATATCAAATATGGATTCAATTTACTTTTAAATGTATATTGGAAAAATGATAATTAATAATAATCTAATACAAAATGATGAATTGTTGGAATTTTATTTATTATATACTATATATATATATATATTATATATATAATTTTTTAATATTTTTTTTATTTTTTACGACTTTAACTTCTCTGTTTTCCCAAAATTTGGCTAAAATTTTTGAGTTGCTTATATACTTTCCATCGCTTTCCATCAGTCGCCATCGACGTGGAATCCACGTCGACGTCGAGGTTTGAGAGCGGCAGGCGCAGCACCCACAAGAAAGGCTGCCCGCTCGCCTCGAGACCCAGTGCCAACTCTGTCACCTGTGCTGTAGAAAGAGACAACTCCGACGCGATCGATACATACATGACGGATCAATGAGGATGTGTTCAACTTATAATTCAATGAGGATGTGTTCAACTTATAAATTTGAGTTGAGATATAAACTCTTCAGAGATTTTTCATAGTGATGAATTTATATAATCTATATAGGTAACAAAAATTATTTTAAACAATGGGAAGATCATTGGAATGAAGTCATCGAAATTTCTTAATTAAAATGTTCTATCTTTATAAATTTTGGTTTTTTTCGTGGGATATTTTTTTGTTAAATTATTTCTGAATTACACAACTATTTGTTAGAACATAGATTTAATTTGAGTTTTGAATTCTTCAGGATATACTTTTGTATCATGGTATTTTTAGTTGATCCTAAAAGGATATACTTCTGTTTTTATTTATACAATTTTTCTGCTGATCGAATGACAACTATCAACCTCTAAGCATTAGGGAATTTAAAAAACCAATAATGATGTTTTAAAAAATAAAAGGTTGAAAAGGGGCGGTAAGGATGGGGTATTTTTTTTATAAGTAAAAATGGACAAATCATATGCACAGGGGCTAGGAAATGGTAATGGACAAATCATATGCATAGGGATTAAGAAATGGTAGGGAAAATTATGGAAAAATCCTATTCTTTTTTCCAGGTTTATTGTAAGTTATTTCAAAATTTTAATTATTCCTTTAGTAGTTGGTATGGGGATATTAAATTTAGGAAATATTCAATTAAATCAGAATTTATTTTTTTAATAAGATGTATTTTTTTCTTTTGTATCATGTTCTCAAAATAATCGAAGAATGGGATAAAATGACCCATAAGGGAGTGGATTTGTCTTTGGAAATTTGATAATCATTAGGAAAAAGAGTTATTTCTCAATCCCATATTGATGTAAAATAAAAAATTATAATATTTAGGCCACAATAAAAGTTGACAATTGGACATAGGTGAAAGAGTTACAGATGATGAAGTATGTGAGCATGAAGTTAATCTCCCTTAGGTTAATGTGGCATGGACTTCCCTTGTGATGACTCAGATAAGGACACAGTATTGGCCAAGCTTATTTTCGTGGGACATGTTCATTTGCAACTTTGTTCTTTTTCATAAAGGTCCACATGAGCATGCTAAGCTATATTATGCAATACCATGTGGTTGATTATGGGTCATAGAGTGTGCTAAGGTCATATTACATTAAGGTAGGGCCTCAATTAACAACTAAATTGATGATTCATCTCATCAAAATGTGGAAAAATATTGAGGACAATGGGGAGATGCTTCAAATGGTGGCTATCGCTTGCCTTAGAGTAAATAATTAACTTGGAAGATAGATATTTCGTTGTGCTAATGGTCTCATCTATGAGTTTAGATTACGCTTTATCCCATGTAATCTACTTGATGGATAATGATGATTCATGAGCATATGTGTATGTTGTTGTGTGATTGAATCTTATTATAAATTTAGATTCAGTCACAATCCATGCTTGGTAGGTTTCCTTTCATGGTTTCTATTTCAGACATGAATGATGTGTTTGTCACTTCTTTTACTTTCTCTCTATCTATTACTATGACAAGTTTTCTGGTATCAGATTTGTAGACTGCATTGCATGCAACATTCTCACATCGATTATATCCTCTCCATAGTAGTTTACTTAGAGAATTTGATCACAATGAAGAGAATTTTCGATGGGAAGGAATAATGGATAGCACACAAGGAAATGATGACACAATTTGGGGACATACTTAGCAACAATTACAACAATTATAAACTAAAATCATGGAATTACAAATGATTATAATCAGATGGTTTGTAGCCTCACTACATCCATGGAGATGCTAATTGATCATAGGAAACTCATTCAATGAAAAAAGGATATGATTTATGCTTGTGTCAACAACTCAAGGATGTTCAATCAACCATGAAGAAGAAGCAACTTGGTTCCCCTTCCACTAGTAACTTAATAAGCCAATTAAAGCTAGAAATTCTTGATATTAATGTATCAATTTCGACTCAAGATAGGGATAGACTTCATTGATGTCCTCACAACCCTACTATTGAGATATAAGAAGTTTTCCAAATTCTATAGAATTTTAGGTGTATCTTAAAAATTTTATACTACTAGATACAATAGTATTGTAGCCTTTCTAGTCTGGATCTTTCTTAAATTCAAGCAAATGGAAATTATTGTATGCAAAAGTCTCATCTCTCCAAGTTTATAAATTTTTGATGTAAGGTTGCACCACAAACATAGATTATAATATGAATGTAATTTCTAGTTATTGTGAAAAAATGTTCAAAATATGTAATATTACTTTATCATAAATAAAAATAAAAAAAGTGCTATAACAAAGAAAACATCTATGAAATTTAGAAGCTATTCCAAACCATGATTAATTTTTTTAAGAGTATTTTTTAGTTTGAGGTTATTTTACTTTATTATTTAGATGACAACGAAAGTAATGAGAATATATGACAATGAGAATGATGAGGAATATACCTAGATGTATATGTTAATGCTAATTTTTAAAATAAAATTAATATATAAGAAATATTAATTATGAAAAGAGAATTAATGTATATTATAAGGATGAGTTTGCATAACTTAATTATTAAATGACAACGAAGAAGATCATGATGATTAATGGTCATAAAAATGGTTTATTGGACATTGTCGGGATAAGATATTACTTGAACAACCAAACACACAAAATCTTGCCAACTGTAGTGGGAAAAAATAGTTGCAAAATGTTTTGTGATGGTAGACAATGACATATATAATAAAAATGAAAAATATTCTACTCAAGGATGGATTCAAGTCCGATATGTGCCTAGATATAATTCTCAATACACCTTTGTTAGGAACTCGAATGTGTGATGTGCATATAAGGATACATATAATCATGTATATGCTTCGCAGTATGCAACATAGACTACTCTGATTGACTCTACAATGTCAATTTTTTGATTTTAAACTCATAAATTCCTTATGTTATGATGCAAAATGATCAACACATCCTATGAAAAATCAGCAATAACCACTTGTAGAAGGTGAAAATGAGAAAAAGTACTTTACGTAGGCCGAATGTGAAATTTAGGTCTACACTTGCAATGGTGAATTGATCCTCAAAGGCTCTTGAATTAGCCTGGCCTTCTCAATATGATTCTTTATGAGCATGTGACCCATATACATTAAGTAATGAAAAATAACTTACTTGGTCTTTAAAAGATAATTTCATCGGGATAGAAGAAGGGAGGAGATTTGAGTTAAGGGCTTTATATTTCCTACTCCATCCTATAATTAACCCTCCAAAAAAATCATCAGAGTCCAAGTGATAGTACAACTATCCCTTTTGAATTATTTCCAAAATTTAACACGCTTTGGAGCTCTCACACATAGTATCTTTAATTATAATGACATTCAGGTAGTGAACTTCCAACAATCACTTGAGGGAAAGCCTTTTGGGGGATCTCCCTAATCCCCTCACTTTGAAGGAAAATATTATTATGAGGCACCATTAGGGAGGGCTTAAGATTCTATAATGGCCCCAGTTATGGAGGCTTTCTTACCTTTATATATTTCCAATATTTCTTTTTCTTGATCCATGTGAAGGTTAGACTTCCTACCCACTTGGATAGGTGTAGAGGCGTTCAAGGTGAGACCGTTAGAACACAAAGGGATTTAAGGGCTGCATTGCCAAGGTATCAAAGTGTAACATTTTTATCCTACTCAAGCCAAAAGTGAGGGTTGCGGGGGGAGGGGTACCTCAACAAAGGGTGGAGGAAGATTATGTTCAAGGGAACCTTTAGAGGCATGACTTAAGTCCACTGTAGAACCAGGGGTAACATGGGAATAAAACTTGGAAGGATTAAAAATTGCAAGGGGGGAGGGACAAAGGAAGGGGACAAAGGATGAAAACCTAAAATATATGGAGGAGGAGAGGAATTATCAATAGGAAGTGGTACTAGATCGACCATATGGGGGAATCTGTTTACATTTCTTTAGATTGTCCTCTGGCCAAAATCCTTGCACAATTGTGTCACTTGGTATCTTTTTGGACTTGGGCCTAACTCTAGAGACATAGGGGAATTTACTAGTGTAGTTATTTTTCAGATGTCAATTTTCTCAACATCAATGGCTCCTGAATGGTAGTTTCTAGTAATCAATCCTCTATCACCACACCCCACAATCGACACAAAGCTCCACCTTCACTATCAAACTTGGTCACTAGTTTAAGTATACCTAATTCCATGTCATTCAATGGTCCTCTTTGACCTTCCATCCATCCTCTATTCCATCAAAGGAGAACAAATTTTTGCCTTTGGTATTAAATGTTTCCAAGCTCCAAAAATGCAGAGGAAAACCAGGAAGAATTTCACATACCCTTAAATTCTCTACCAGCTCCTTCTCTCGATCAAAGAAAATTATCTAGGGCTTCAACAACAAGCCATCCTTCCCCTAGCTCCATTTTCCTCTAAGGTACGAGCATCGTCCATCCCTAACCGAAACATAAAAACCAACTGGGTGTAGGTCAGAAGATGCACCATAGGGTCATAATCTAACATATGTTTCCATGAAGAAGAAATCCTTTGCTTCAAATCTGAAACTAAACAAATTCTAACCCCAAACTAGTCCATCAAGGTTTCAATGTTGTTATCCATCACTTGGGAAATGGAAATTTCCTTTCTCGTAGTCAGGTTGATTGGATCACATTTATGTCGAATGCATGAGTGATTCCTTCACTTTGGGGGAATAGTCAAGAGTATGAGAATTCTTTGTATCATCAAATTCAAAAGACGAATGTTGTAAGGGATTAGCAGCTGGGGACAAAGGTTGGAAGGAGGAACAAAAGCCAAGGTGGCCATGTGATGAGGGCAAGGATTCACATGATTAACACAAGAAGCAATGTCTTCCACCGACCGTGAGTGAGGGGATGTATTGGAGAGGCCATTAGAACCCTTTTCGAGAGAGGAATTAGCTATTTTCTAGCATTCAAATTGACGCTAGAAAATTATACCACAAGGGGCACTGAATTCAAAGTCAACAATTTTGTCCAAATCATCGCCCATTTGTTGCCTTTCTAGATTCAACCATTTTCTTTACTTTGAGGCTTGGATTTAACATGCAACGAGGACTACATACGGTCAGAGCCTTGTGCGCTAAGAATTATAGGAGGAGTTAGATGGTTGATATCTCCACCATAAATTCGAGAGAGTGCCCATCCACGCAAACCCTCCACATATTTTATATAACATACTTATAGAATATTTATTTATATGGGCCATATTATTTTGATAGACATCAATCCATGTTAAGCATCAAAACACTTACCCTATTATACATCTCATATTGCCTAGGTTAAATTTTTTATAAAAGTTAACTAAATTATAAAGTTATTCTAATTTATTATTATTATCATTATAAATTATAAAAGATAATATATTAGTTAAATATATATACATTTTAAAAATGTAACAATATTCTTAACCATGAATATTCACCCCTACTTCACCATAAAACTCTTAACTTAAGAAAATATAGATTTTCAGTGATTCAATTTTGGAGAATTTCACCATAAAATTAGGTCGAAATTTTTTAACTTGCAAATAACTTTTCTTACAAATACTATGAGTCAATACTATAACTTTTATAATACATATTAATATGATATTTCTTTTAAATTAATTATTTTTAAAATAATTTAATTAAAATAATATAAGATAATTCTTATTCTTTAACCTGAATACTAATTCCATAGAAATAATTAATTGGAAATGTGAAAAACTTATTTATAATAATTTTCATACAGTATATAAATCATTATTATTAACTTTCTAGCCATATAATATAGTTTTTTTAACATGTGTTTGTTTCTAATACGAGAATAAATCGTCTTCCTCGCCATGATAGCATGATTGGCTTACTATGTATTAAGAAAATGTGTAAATCACACTTTCTTACAATACATTTTAATTATACTTACTAACTCCAATTTTATTTAATTATACTTTAAAAAATATGAAAGGAGCATATATAAATATATTTATAAAATGAATACATTTATAAAATAATTGTTAACATACATTGAGCAAATAATTTACATACATTGAGCAATTGGTAGTACAAGCATTATATCACAATTATATTAATGAAATATTTAAATTTAATTAAAAAAAATTAAAATATATAAAATTTTGTTATAAAATATTATATATTTTTTAAATGTTATTGAATTATTAATTTCATTGCGTTTAACTTAAATTATATAATGAAAATGATTATTATTTATTTTTAAATAAAATATGTGCGATATGTTTTTATATAAATTTTAATAAAAAAATTATTTATATATATATTTTTTTCTATAGTGTATTGAGAGGGAGATGTTGTCAGTTTAATAATTAGATAATTTTTTTATCTAGCAAGTATCTTACATTTAAATATGTTAAGTTCATTTGTTTAGTAAAATGTGATTGGATAGCAATGTCGAAAAATCTTTGAATTAAGGTACACACGAGTGTTTGAATATTTCAATAATTGTGAGTATATATCTTACATTTACTTCACAGATGTTAATTTTCATTTTCTTCTTTCATTTTCTATGAATTCTAGTCTTCTCTTCCATTAAAGAACATGGTTGAATAACCTTGTTCTTCTTAATACTTATCTTACATAACATTATTCTCTTAAGGTGTCTTTTCAGCTTATGCATTGTGGGTGGCAAATATTCAACAATTAAGATGCTAAAATATTTGTAGATGTTATTCTTAAATTAGTATTTTTACTTTGATAATCAACAATTAATCAATACAAAAGATTACTTTTTATGATGAACAATTAGTCACAAAAAAGAGAACAATACAAAATTTAAATTCTTATAATGAAGAATTGTCACATACCCATAAGCTTATATCTATACACATATTTTTTTTATTTTTTTTACATATATATATATATTTCAATAGTACCTACGTAGATATGAATCTGCACTTTATTAACCTAGGTATGTATCTGCACTTTATTAAATATATGTAACCTTAGTTAGCTGCCACCTTCGAGTACCCAGCCTAACCTAAGGGCGATATAATTATGGTGGCAGGTAGTTTTATTAACCTATGTAATATTCCATGCACCGATGGTCTAATGTTAACATTGCTATGATGGCATACTTTACCCTTCGAGCAATTCAAAGCTGTTTTGACTTTGTTAGTTGGCACCTCCAGCATTGGACGTATGGCAGCAACGTAAGTTCTACTGTCTGGATCACGTAACAGTGGTATGGTCACTGAACCTGGACTTTCCCGCACCTTCCTCCTTGGTAGCATCGCCTCCATCAACGGTGTACATTTGTTGTTAGAGATCAAGGGCCAACACCGTGCCATGCCTCCTCCACTGGCAGGTAAGGTATATACACGTTTTCCACCGGTTTATTCGTGATTCTTCCTCTGCTCAGCGATCTCCAGCTCTCTCTGCTCTCCACCGCAAGGGTTTACTCTGCCATTCTGCTCCGAGGCCATCGCAACTTCGGGTTCTTACTTCATTACAGAAGGGTTTCTCCACATGGATTGTCAGTCCTGACCTAGCCAGGTAAATGCACACCAGCTTAATGATTTATTTCGATTTGGTGTTTACAGGTTTATGAAATTTGTTTAACGTTTGCTCTTTTGCTTGCCAGGTGTGAACGGCATCTCCCACTTCTGTGGATCTGGAAGAGCCCCTCCAAATGAGGACCGCCGAGCTACACAGGTATTTATCTGGTCATCAGGGTTTTGTTTTTTGGTTGATGCATCCTTATCTCTCTCGGATTGCCAGAGGGTTTACTCTGGTTTTTAGGATGAGACCCCAACCTGATAACATCTGGTTGGCCGCAGGTTATATCAAAACCCTGGTCTCGATCCGGTTACATGGTCTTGAGATATTGTCGGCACCATTTCGCTTGTAATGATTTGGGTTTCTACCCTGACTTTCGTAGCTATAGGTTTTGCCTGGTCTTATTTAAACTGATGTATAATTTTGTGAACATACTGGTGGCTACGGCCGTGAATTTAAATATTGGGAAATCTGGTTTACCAAACTGTGAACTTGTTTGATTCGCGGCCTATGGTTTTTTCATACATATGTGTATATTTACCATAGTTATTACGCCATTGCTTTCTTATGATACTGGTTGAAATGTTGCCCTTTTGTAACACATAGGATTTGATGGTTAACCGAATGCGTATGTCTGTTCTTGTTTAAAATCTTGATTAAAATCTTGTTTGCTCGGGCCACACCCGCATGTATTTTGGCAATGCATCCTTCAAGGGTTTGTACATATGTTCGTTGTTGGCTCATGCATACTGTTGGCAGAGCGGTCGCACCTGCATCTAACCCCTGTAAATGTATGGGCGACATGCTAATGATTCTTGAGACTGGAAACCCTACGGGGCTGTAACTTATTTAATGGCCATAACATATGTTTCAGAATCCTCGTTTTATGGTTTTCTAACCGTCAATACGGCTGTGTCTCAATACTATCGAGCTTCGTTATTTCTTTGTTATACCTATGCATTATTTTACATTATCTTCAAGAATGGCACCGTCAATACGGCTATGACTCAATACCATCGAGCTCTGTTATTTCCTTGTTATATTTCAATGTCCATGCTTTACTTTTACATTATTTTCAGGAATGGCTGTCGATGTTCCGACATGATTCTTGTCTCATGTTTATGATATTGTGTGCATTATATCTCTATGCTCTACACAGTCTTTTAGATTTGTATCATGTTTAAGTTGCCGTTGTTGCGGGCTCGCCGGAACCCTCATCTGTTTTAGCTGAACCGATTCAGGGTTTTCAGGGTTCACTATTATTCCTCCATTATCTTACTTAATACCTGTTTGTCGTTATTATTCAGTTGGTTATAAAGAAAAGGCATTCGTCTAAGTTGAATCATAGAGATTTAAGACTGTTCGTGCTCATTGGACCACGATTTATATCGACCAGGATGTGGTCAGGATGTCGATAACCCGTTATCCGTCTCAGATGATTCTTTAACTTGGAACCATTCTTTTGGGTACAAAACAGGGTTTGTCAAATGTTTCTATTGGCTGCGTTATGGGATATGCCATGGTTCTTATTATTCTGTCTTTGTTTTTCTACAGATACCATTCAACAGTCTTTAAATGTTACCGACTTCATGCTCTGTCTTTTGAGCTCTATAGTACTCTGTACATATATTTTCTTTCATGCAGAAATACATATACTTCTTGTTTATACAGATAACTGTAATCATTTTGTAATTTGGTTTATAGTTTTGCTATCTAAGCTTGTACAGCTGACCATAGTCACACTGTGTTTCACTTACATCTAAGTAATTTATAACTGTCAGATACTCTCTCTCGTACTATCTTTCGTTCTGTACAGCTATTGCTTATATCCTGCCTACTAACTGTAGCTACAGTCTAACTGACAGTAACAGATACATTTACAATTTACACAGATAATCATGGAGACATAAGGGTCCGTTACTTACCTGGTCTTCACTGACACGGTGAGTCTGGAATCAGTCTCCTGTCTAAATCTCTGTGTAAAGCTTGATATCCTCCCAACCGTGAGACCAGTCTCTCAAGACCTGAGTCTCCCCCCAAGCTTCTGCTTACCGGATCACTATCCTCAGTAAGCCAGCACTGTGTGCTTGACTATCTGGTCCTTACCAGACTTAGTCCCAAACAAGGTTCTTTCTTTCCTATTTCCTTCTCTGTCCGCCTCTACAGCACAGAGAGAAACTATTCACCCCTTTTCTTTTTCCTGGAAATCTTTCCAGTTAAGGAAGGTGGTTATTTTCAGTTCCATTAACTGTTTTCCCTTTTGGGAAGCTCAATGCTCTTTTGAGTAATTCTTTAAACATTACTTTAATGCATAATTCCAAACAACAGATTACTCTTTAAAAGAAAATAAATTCTCAATGTCATTCAGTTTTTACTGCAGTAAACTTTTAAATAATTACATTTACGGGGTCATCACATCTCCCCCTCCTGAGATTGGACATCGTCCCGATGTCTAGTGTCTCAAAACAGTTCCGGATAGGCTTTCCGAAACAGTTCTTCGTCCTCCCAAGTGGCCTCTTCAGGCCCATAGTGCTGCCACTGCACTTTAATTTGGGTAATAACCCGCTTCCGCAACTGCACTTCTCTCCTGTCGAGAATACTCAACGGTTCGACCAGGACCTCTCCTTTTGGTTCGACCTGCAATCAATAAAAATATCAGTCTTTTGTTCCAATCATTTTTTTTTAATAGTTCAACTAACAACAGTCCTTACCCTTATATTCTTCCACTTGATCACATGCTTAGGGTCATAAACATACTTCTTAAGCATGGATACATGGAAAACATTATGAATTCTAATGTGGCTTGGTAAGGCTAGCTGATAAGCTACCGGCCCAACCCTTGCTAAGTCCTGAAAAGGTCCGAAGTAGCGGGGTGCAAGTTTAGCACAACTGCTCCACTGCAGAGTGCTTTTCCTGGCCTGAATTCTGATGTAAACGTGATCGCCCACTTGGTACTCTTTGAACCTTCTTTTTCGATCTGCAAAATTTTCTGCCGATCTTGAGCGGCCTTCAGGTTGGCTCGTACCTTCTTGACCATGTCCTCCATCTCCTGGAGCATTTCTGGTCCCAATTTTAATTTGTCCTCCGGGCCACTCCAATTTGAGGGTGTCCGACATTTTTGTCCATACAGGACTTCGAATGGAGACATCTGAATCGATGTGTGATATCCATTGTTGTAAGCGAATTCTACCAGGTGCAAATAGTCCTCCCATTGTGTCGGTTTCTGCATGACACATGCCCTCAACATATCTTCCACCATCTGATTTACTCTCTCCGTCTGTCCATCAGTCTGGGGGTGATAAGCTGTGCTAAAATTCAGCCGTGTACCCAATTCTGCAAATAGCACCCTCCAGAAAGCGGATGTAAACTTTACATCCCGATCTGATATTATAGTCTTTGGGAGTCCATGAAGTCTGAACACATTTTGCATGAAGATGTGCACAATTTGCACTGCCCTGTAGGTGGATTGTGCTGGTATGAAATGTGCTGCTTTGCTTAACTTATCAACCACCACCATAATAGAGTCATTGTTTCTTTTTTTTTTTGGCAGCCCCGTTATGAAATCCATTGATATAATTTCCCATTTCCATTCTGGAATGGGCAGGGGTTGCAATAATCCAGCCGGATGCTGATGCTCCGTCTTGATCTGCTGACACTCCAAACACCGCGCTAAATATTCAGCCACATGCTTTTTCATTCCTGGCCAGTAATACTCCTTCCGAAGTGCAGTCAGTATTTTCTGGTACCCGGGATGGCCAGCGTAATGACTGGTATGAAACTCATTCAAGATTAAGTTTTTGAGGTTGTTGTCATTTGGTACAACTAATCTTTTTCTGTAAAGCAGCATTCCATCCTTGTTGATCTCATATTCCTGCGGACTTTCCTTGCTGGAAAGTGGCACTTGTTGCTTCAACTGTTGGTATTCAGCATTTTGGCTTGCTGCTGTTTTCATCATTTCCTACAAGGAATTTTCCCACTTACTGAAGGTAATTTCATATAAACAATGTACCTTCGACTTAGAGCGTCGGCTACACGATTTTCCTTTCCTTTCAGATGCTTGATGTCAAAATCGAACCCACTTAAGAAATCTGCCCAACGGGCTTGTCTTGCATTTAGTGTGGGTTGACTAAAGTAATTTGTTAAGCTATGATGATCTGTTAATAACAAAAATTTCCTTCCTAGAAGGTAGTGTCGCCACATCTTAAGCGCATGTATGACAGCTGCCAACTCCAAATCATAAGCAGAATACTTCTGCTCATGTTCTTTCAATTTTCTTGATTCATAGGCTATTACTCTCCCTTCTTGCATCAGCACACCTTCGACGCCTTCTCCACTTGCATCGGTACATACCACATAGTCTTTGTTCGGATCAGCTATACTTAAAACAGGAGCAGATGTGAGTAACTGCTTAAGCTTCTCAAACTTTGTTGACATTCAGAACTCCATTTGAATGACCTTCCTTTCTTTTGCAAAGACGTGATGGGATATGCCACCCTTGAAAAACCTTCCACGAATCTTCTGTAGTATCCAGCCAATCCCATGAAGGATCTGATATCCGCCACATCTTTTGGCACAGGCCATTCCAATATGGTTTTTATTTTCTCAGGATCCACAGCAATCCCTTCCTTTGAAATCACATGACCCAAACACTGGATTTCCTCTTTATAGAAATCACATTTGATGAGCTTAGCATACAACTGATGTTCCCGCAAAGTTTGCAGTACCATCCGAAGATGTTCTTCATGCTCCTCCTTAGAGCGAGAATAGATCAAAATATCATCAATGAATATTAGTACAAATTTGTCTAAAAATTGATGGAATACGCTATTCATCAAACACATGAACGTGGCGGGTGCATTAGTCAACCCAAAAGGTAGCACTACAAATTCATAGTGCCCATACCGGGTCTTGAAAGCTGTTTTAGCGATATCTTCATCTTTAATTCTGATCTGATGGTATCCAGATCGCAGATCGATTTTAGAAAATACTTTCGCTCCCTTGACTTGATCAAAAAGCTCATCGATCCGCGGTAAAGGGTATTTATTTTTAATTGTGAGCTTGTTTAGTTGCCGGTAATCAATACACATTCTAAGAGTTCCATCCTTCTTTCAGATGAATAACACCGGAGCTCCCCATGGAGATACACTGGGGCGGATATAATTCTTATCCAGCAATTCTTGCAGTTGCATTTTCAATTCAATCAACTCTGGTACACTCATCCTATAAGGTGTCCGCGAAACTGGAGCAGCTCCTGGTATTAACTCAATGGTGAAGTCTATGTCCCTCTTAGGAGGTAATCCAGGAATTTCCTCTGGAAATACATCCGCGAACTCTTTTATCACCGGGAGGTGTTCTAGTGGGTTTTCCTTATTCTTAGTTTCTGCATATCCCGCCTGAATAGCATACACTTGGCATCTATTCCAGATGCATTTTGCCAGCTGAGATGCAGTGATTGGTCGGATCTGCACGGGTCGTTTAATTCCCTGCATATCTTGTTCTATTCCAGCTTCATCCCTGTACCGTATAACCTTTGTTTTGCAGTTCACTAAAGCCCAATGCTTTTCTAGCCAGTCCATCCCAATTAGGACATCATAGGACCCGAGGTGGGAAGCACGTTCAGGTCTGCCACTACTAGCTGTCCTGCTATCACTATAGGACAGCTTTTGACCTTTGCCATTGCTCGTCTTTTGGTCCCTGTAGCTAACTGTACCAGCCAAGGATTCCTGAATTTTTCAGGCTGCAATTTACACTGTTCAACTATCTTGGGACTAATATAACTTAAAGTAGCTCCAGGATCAATTAGAACAGAGATGGAGAGGTTAAAAATTTTACCTTCAAACTCTACCATGGTGGGCTGATATTCTGCCCGGCGGTCGTCCAAAGCTGCGTTAATTCTTGGCATACTCCGTCCCACGTCACCCACGGTTGATGCCTCATGAATCTGGGATATCTGGTCAGTTCCCTTCCTTTGCGGACAATTCTTGACATAGTGCGGTCCACCACAGCCCCAGCACTGCACTGGAGGTCTGTCTGATCCCTCAGTATCCATCTTGGCGGGTGGTTCACTCATTCTGGTTTCACCGATGGACTTGGCCCTGAATGCACTCCTTGGTGTTGCTCTATTGTTTTGGTTCTTTTTGCTACCTTTGATTCCACTGCTTCGACTTCCTTTATTATTTCCAATAGCTTTACTGTTCTTTTTCTCATTCCATTTTCTGTTGGTACTGTCCCCTTTCTGCTTACACTGCTGATGGCAGATTCTGGCTTTGCGAATCGCTTCATCCATTGATTTAGGATTGTCAAATTCAATCCTTTCCCTCATATACATGGGTAAGCCGCTAACAAACCGCTGCACCTTGGCTTTTTCTTCTTTAAGGTAGGGTACATAGCGAAGCAAAGATGTGAAACGATTGATGAACTCATCCATGGTCTGCTGTCCCAATCGCAGATCATGGAATTCCTTTGCCTTCTCATCATAAAACTGTTCCGTCAAGTATCTCTCCTTGAAATATTTCTGGAATTCTTCCCAGGTTATGGTTCGTTCAGTTGCTCCTTTAACAATTTTTACCTCCTCCCACCACAATGTCACCTTCCCTAGTAACTGGAAGATGGCCAATCGTGCCTTCAAGTTATTGTCATATTCATATAGCTGAAAGTATTTATTCATGTTGATTAGCCATGTTTCAGCTGCTTCTTCTTGTTCCCCATCATAGTGTGGGGGTTTAATCTTTCGAAATTCCCCTTGCAATTCCACCTTTTGACGCTTTGAGATCTGTTGTTCTGAGGCATTAGCAGATTGGTCCTCTTCTTCTTCAGGGATTTCAGATTCTGCGTGATAGCATTCTTCCTCTGTTATTCTCTGTTGTTCTGTGCTGGGGTTAGCTAGTGGCGGGTTCTGTTTGTCAAACAGACTTTTTAATATCCTCTCCTGCTCCATTGTCAACCGTGCATTATCTGCCCGGAGCCAAGCCATTTCATTTTTCAGTTCTTGAACGGTTTCTAGTATGGCCAGATTCGTGCTGCAAGTCTCCTCACCCAGCTACACCCATAACTCTGCATTGTATCCAAAATTTGCTGCAGGCCCCAAATTGGCTGCAGGCCTGTGCTGTGCGCCGCCAGACCCCTGCATGCTAACTATCACTTGTGATACCTTTGTTGCTCTTTTCCTTCTTCTTGACTAGCCTGGTCTGGTCATGAAACATATAATATTGTGAGCTACCTGCACATTTTGTTTTCTCCAAAAGATTGTTAATGGCATTATGATCTTCTCATCTTTTGATATTTATTCACATCCCAGAGGCCACAGTATGGATAATCTGGGCTCTGATACCAATTTTTCACATACCCATAAGCTTATATCTATACACATATTTTTTTTTATTTTTTTATTTTTACATATATATATATTTCAATAGTACCTACGTAGATATGCATCTGCACTTTATTAACTTAGGTATGTATCTGCACTTTATTAAATATATGTAACCTTAGTTAACTGCCACCATCGAGTACCCAGCCTAACCTAAGGGCGATATAATTATGGTGGCAGGTAGTTTTATTAACCTATGTAATATTCCATGCACCGATGGTCTAATGTTAACATTGCTACGATGACATACTTTACCCTTCGAGCAATTCAAAGCTATTTTGACTTTATTAGCTGGCACCTCCAGCGTTGGACATATGGCAGCAACGTTAAGTTCTACTGTCCGGATCACGTGACAGTGGTATGGTCACTGAACTTGGACTTTCCCGCGCCTTCCTCCTTGGTAGCATCGCCTCCATCAATGGTGTACATTTGCTGTCTGAGATCAAGCGCCAACACCGTGCCACGCCTCCTCCACCGGTAGGTAAGGTATATACACGTTTTCCTCCGGTTTATTCGTGATTCTTCCTCTGCTCAGCGATCTCCAGCTCTCTCTGCTCTCCACCGCAAGGGTTTACTCTGCCATTCCGCTTCGAGGCCACCGCAACTTCGGGTTCTTACTTCATTACAGAAGGATTTATCCACATGGATTCTCAGTCCTGACCTAGCCAGGTAAATGCACACCAGCTTAATGATTTATTTCGATTTGGTGTTTACAGGTTTATGAAATTTGTTTAACGTTTGCTCTTTTGCTTGCCAGGTGTGAACAACATCTCCCACTTCTGTGGATCTGGAAGAGCCCCTCCAAATGAGGACCACCGAGTTACACAGGTATTTATCTGGTCATCAGGGTTTTGGTTTTTTTGGTTGATGCATCCTTATCTCTCTCGGATTGCCAGAGGGTTTACTCTGGTTTTTAGGATGAGACCCCAACCTGATAACATTTGGTTGGCCGCAGGTTATATCAAAAGCCTGGTCTCGATCCGGTTACATGGTCTTGAGATATTGTCGGCACCATTTCGCTTGTAATGATTTGGGTTTCTACCCTGACTTCCGTAGCTATAGGTTTTGCTTGGTCTTATTTAAACTGATGTATAATTTTGTGAACATACTGGTGGCTACGGCCATGAATTTAAATATTGGGAAATCTGGTTTACCAAACTGTGAACTTGTTTGATTCACGACCTATGGTTTTTTTATACATATGTATATATTTACCACAGTTATTACGCCATTGCTTTCTTATGATACTGGTTGAAATGTTGCCCTTTTGCAACACATAGGATTTGATGGTTAACCGAATGCGTATGTCTGTTCTTGTTTAAAATCTTGATTAAAATCTTGTTTGCTCGGGCCACACCCGCATGTATTTTGGCAATGCATCCTTCAAGGTTTGTACATATGTTCGTTGTTGGCTCATGCATACTGTTGGCAGAGCGGTCGCACCTGCATCTAACCCCTGTAGATGTATGGGCGACATGCTAATAATTCTTGAGACTGGAAACCCTACGGGGCTGTAACTTATTTAATGGCCATAACATATGTTTCAGAATCCTCGTTTTATGGTTTTCTAACCGTCAATACGGCTGTGTCTCAATACTATCGAGCTCCGTTATTTCTTTGTTATACCTATGCATTATTTTCACATTATCTTCAAGAATGGTTGTCGATGTTACGACATGATTCTTGTCTCATGTTTATGATACTGTGCGCATTATATCTCTATGCTCTACACAGTCTTTTAGATTTGTATCATGTTTAAGTTGCCGTTGTTGCGGGCTCGCCGGAACCCTCATCTGTTTTAGCTGATCCGATTCAGGGTTTTCAGGGTTCGCTATTATTCGTCCATTATCTTACTTAATACCTGTTTGTCGTTATTATTCAGTCTTTGTTTTTCTACAGATACCATTCAACAGTCTTTAAATGTTACCGACTTCATACTCTGTCTTTTGAGCTCTATAGTACTCTGTACATATATTTTCCTTCATGCAGAAATACATATACTTCTTGTTGATACAGATAACTGTAATCATTTTGTAATTTGGTTTATAGTTTTGCTATCTAAGCTTGTACAGCTGACCATAGTCACACTGTGTTTCACTTACATCTAAGTAATTTATAACTGTCAGATACTCTCTCTCGTACTATCTTTCGTTCTGTACAACTATTGCTTATATCCTGCCTACTAACTGTAGCTACAATCTAACTGACAGTAACAGATACATTTACAATTTACACAGATAATCATGGAGACATAAGGGTCCGTTACTTACCTGGTCTTCACTGACACGGTGAGTCTGGAATCAGTCTCCTATCTAAATCTCTGTGTAAAGCTTGATATCCTCCCAACCGTGAGACCAGTCTCTCAAGACCTGAGTCTCCCCCCAAGCTTCTGCTTAGCGGATCACTATCCTCAGTAAGCCAGCACTGTGTGCTTGACTATCTGGTCCTTACCAGACTTAGTCCCAACAAGGTTCTTTCTTTCCTGTTTCCTTCTCTGTCCGTCTCTACAGCACAGAGAGAAACTATTCACCCATTTTCTTTTTCCTGGAAATCTTTCCAGTTAAGGAAGGTGGTTATTTTCAGTTCCATTAATTGTTTTCCCTTTTGGGAAGCTCAATGCTCTTTTGAGTAATTCTTTAAACATTACTTTAATGCATAATTCCAAACAACAGATTACTCTTTAAAAGAAAATAAATTCTCAATGTCATTCAGTTTTTACT
>APFE030819232.1:25401-53953 GCA_000404065.3 Pinus taeda | reverse complement strand
CCTAAAGGGTTAGCGTGGAAGCCAAATGGACAAAGCAGTCCAAGAGACCTTGGGATGTGAATCCCAACGGTCACCAAATGTACTATAAATGTATATCAGATTGTTAATAAAAAATGTATCGCATGCATTATCTTTCCTAATTGGTCTCCCTCACCATGTGTATTTAACAGAATTAGTGCAAGCAGAATGGTTTTGAATTTCTTTTGAATGTATTCCAGCATTTACAATATTTTTTTTATTATGCAGGCACTACTTGATTTCTAGTTCAGTTTCCCTTCTATTCACTTGTAATTAGAATTTCCTTTCGCATTGTTAACTACCTTTTATTTCCCGCATAATTTAATTGTGTGGATTGATGTTTTCTTGAATTCCCTTTAGTGCAGGATTTCATTTATTGATGAGATTAATATGCAAGATATACTAGCATTTTTTACAGGTTTCCAGGGGCTTTCTATGGCATTACCAGTGTTGCGTCTCGAAGTTCACGAACTTTCCAGATTGACAAATTAAATGTTGGTACATTTATAAACCCTATACTGTACCCAAAAATGATGAAGGTAGATCAATTGAGATTTGTGGTATCAAGAGAAGAATGTCCCTACGATTAATATCCACGATGAAGGTAAAATGTTGTCTCTGACAAGGTTGTAAACTATATGTGGCCAATGCTGTTAGTGACCAGAAAGGATCCTCCCTAGATCAACACCCAGTTTTGTCAAAATTCAAGGATGTTTTCCATAAGGAATTTCCTAGGTTACCACTTGTGAGGGAGATCGATTTCACAATCAACCTACAACTTGGTGCTAAACCAATCTCCAAGATACCCTACAGGATGACATCTCCAGAACTTTATGAGTTGCAGATGCAATTAAAAGAGCTTTTAGACTTGGGATTTATCATACCTAGTATTTCACCTTGGGGTGCACCAGTGATTTTAGTCAAGAAGAAGGATGGTCCCTTAAGGCTATGCATATATTATAGGGACTTCAATAGAGCCACAATAAAGAATAGGTACCTGATACCTAGAATAGATGACCTATTTGACTAAGCAGGAGGCCACGAACATTCTCCCTAGTACCCTTGAGGGTTAATTTGAGTGAACGTGTGTTGGAGAAGCTCTTTGAAGATAATTGGTATTTAAAGGTTAGATCAACACTCCAGAGTGGGAAGCAGATAGAACTATTGTTTGAGGGATATGTCCTTGAACCAGATGGACTATTGATATTTCAAGGGAGAATGCACATACCTAAGGAAGGGGGTATAAAAAGAACCACCCTCGAAGAGTCACATAGAGCACTCTATTGTGCACCTCTTGGATTGAAGAAGATGTGTGCAGACATGAAGAAACTCTTCTTTTGGAGAGGAATGAAGCACAACATAGTCTATTTTTTCAGCAAATTTCTTGAATGTCAACAAGTGAAGGCTCATCATCACCATCTAGCAAGACTCCTACAACCACATGACATCCCTATGTTTAAATGGGAGGTAATTTCTATTGATTTTGTTGTGGGTTTACCACTCACTTCATAGAGGCACAATGCCATATTGGTTATAGTTGATAAATTGACCAAAAGTTCCCATTTCATCCCAATGAGAGACACTTACGATGTTACTGATGTGGCACGAGTTTTTGTAAGTGAAGTTATTCGACTACATGGATTACCCACAATGATCATTTATAATAAAGACTCTTGGTTTACATCTAGGTTTTGGAAAAGTTTGTAGTCAGCATTAGGGACTCAGTTGAACCTAAGCACTACATATCATCTAGAAACAGATGGGCAGACTAAAAGAGTAAATCAGGTGGAGGACATGCTTAGAATGTATGTCATGGATAATCAAACTCAGTGGGAAACTTACTTACCATTGGTAGAGTTTTCCTATAATAACAGTCACCACATTTCAATCGGGATGCCTCCTTATCAAGCTATATATGGGAGGCCATGTAGGATGCCATTGAGTTGGGAAACGTTGGAGGGCCGAGTAATAGTTGGGCTGAAATTAGTTCAAGAAATGGAGGAATAGGTAAGACAGATTTGACAAAGGTTAAAGGATGCACAAGATAGACAGAAGAGTTATGCTAATTCACATAGGATTGATCAAAGTTATGAAGTAGTTGACCAAGTTTTTATTTGTATCCGACCCAACAAAAGAACTATTCAGTTTGGGAAAGGGATGAAATTGTCACCTCAGTTTATAGGACCTTTTAGGATCAAAGAGAATATTGGACTAGTTGCCTATCGTCTTGTATTGTCACCCCATTTTCATAAAACTCATGATGTTTTTCATGTATCTATTTTATGACATTATGTTTTTGATGAATCCACAAACTAGATTGGAGGGAATTGCAGGTCCCAGACGTGTGAACAGTAATGGTCGAACCATTACGCATATTGGACCATAGGGTTCGATAGCTTAGAAGTTGCATGGTGGACCAGGTTAAGGTCCAATGGGACAATTATAGCCCAAGATCTGTTACCTGGGAGGATGCAAAGACTATACATCGTGACTACCCCTCACTTTTTGAGTATCTGTGATGCCCATTTTGACTTAGATACTACCATTGCTAAGGCTCTATTTGCAGTTCCATGTTATTTATTTATGAACGCTATGTAATATTGAAGCATTTAGTTGGACATGTGAAACTACTTATATAAATCATTAGATGGATTAGGCATTGATGATTGAAATGCTTGATGTAATATCTAATGTACGACTTGGTTACTTATGATTTATCTAGCGCATGACTTATCAGAGTTATTGTTGTTTCATGTATGGCTTAAGTGGATATGATTTATCTAATGAATGACTTAGTGAAATTATGATTTATTTAATGTAAGATTTATTTCTAGTATGAACTACAAAATTGACACATGGATACTAGACTTAATAACATGATGTTTAAGATCACTTATTTTTATATATTTGTAGTTCCATGTTATTTATTTATGAACACTATGTAATATTGATGCATTTAGTTGGACATATAAATCATTAGATATATTAGGTATTATTATTGAAATATTTGATGATGCCCTAATGTACGACTTACTTGGTTATGATTTATCTAGTGTATAACTTATCAGAGTTATTGTTGTTTCATGTATGGCTTAAGTAGATATGATTTATCTAATGAATGATGTATCAAAATCATGATTTATCTAATGTAAGATTTATTTCCATTATGTTGTTATGAAGTACAAAATTGACACTTGGATACTAGACTTAATAACATGATGTTTAAGATCACTTATGTATATATATTTTGTTGTTATGTATATGCATGAATATGAGTGAACCTACAGATTGAAAGAGCTATATAACTAAGATCTACTCTTCCGATGGGGAATGTTGAGACATTGAATGAGGAATGGTATGATGTACATTTTTCTATTACATTTTGTATCCACTTGCTATGCACTATTATGACATGGGTAAAGCGTAAATCATAGGTGACAAGACTACCTGATTGGATTATTCGATGATAAGTATCCAACCAACGTTGTAGTGTGATTCATATTAGGGCGTTGACCCTAGTTTTGAGGAGGGGTGGAGACATTTCCCACCGTGTAACCTCCAAACCTGGAATCATGGGAGGGAAATGTTGGACACGCTCCCCTAGATGTGTGATGATGATTTCTAGTTGCCTGCTGGGGAAGTTAGGTTGACAGAGTCGACGCTTCCACCATATTGGTTTTATCAGTGGTTAGATTGGTATAGTCGATGCCATAGTATATAGAAGCATAGGATGGATAGGGTGGGAGCGGAAGTAGGTTAGGAAGGATAAGAGGATATCAATTAGTTGGAGACTCTTGATGGAAAGTGGTATCATTGCCTGACTTAATTTGACTACTATAACTCTCTCTCTATTTTGTTATGCCTTATTGTCAAACTTCTTTCGAACTCCTTGTATATTTTTCACTCTAACTTCGGGACAAAGTTTTCTAAAGGAGGGGTTTATGTAATGCCCTACTTGATCCTATCATGCTGATTTTTATTAGTTTTTAATTAACCTGAAAATATTGACTTATAATTATTAAGACATATTGGTATATACCTACATTTGTGAAACTGTAATTTTATTTTATTGACATGACTTTTATTATTGTTATTATTCAATTCCCAAGTTGTCTTCTAAAATTTAATTATGGATAGGATATGGTCTCCTCCAATTTATTTCCAATTTAAATATCCATATCCCAAGATGTCTTCTCAAATCTACTGTTGAGAAGATATGGTCTTCTCCAATTTATTTCCAAATAAAATATCCATATCTAAGGTGTCTTCTCAAATCTACTTTTGAGAAGATATGGTATTTTCCAATTTATTTCCAAATTAAATATCCATATCCCAAGGTGTCTTCTCAAATCTACTTTTGAGAAGATATGGCCTTTTCCAATTTAATTCTAAATTAAATATCCATATTTTATTCCCAAAATGTCTTCTCAAATATACTTTGAATAAAATATGGTAAGAAAAGTCAAGGATACTAAAATGAAAGGATGAGGGTTTACTCATGACATTAATAATAGGTGGTTGAGGTGGATAGGAAGAAGAGACATAAAAGTGGAAGGAGGATGAGAAGAGAGGGGGGAGACCCTTGGTCTTTGATTTGGCTTTGGAGGGTTTTGTTTTGGGGAAGAAATGTGGAGAAAGATAAGGGAGGGAGTGGAAAGATGAATAAGAGAATTCAAACTTGAATATATTGGAGAGTGTTGGTTTAACTTGGACATACTAAAACTAGTTGGACTTGGGCTCAGAGGGCTAGGGAACTTGTGGAGGTTCCCTGGGCTAAGAATTTATTCCTAGTTGGCTGGGAGGAAAATTCAGTTGGGTAGCCAAGAGGAGCATCCCAATAGAGTGAGGAGAACCCCAACCAAGCTATTGGAACAGGTATTCTTCCATTTATTGATCACTTATGTAAATTGTTGCGATGATTTCTTACTTGTTTAATATGTTGTAAATAATTTTACTTATATTTTGTCACAACATACATGTTGAGCTACAAATAGGCTATTTCCATTCTTATTTTGGTTAAATTAAATAAATTTAGTTTTAGTTAGAGGACCCTATCTAGGATCCTCACATCCATGATGGCCCTTATCTTTTCTGGATTCACTACTATGCCATCCTTGGAGACAAAATGGCCCAATTATTTTCCTCAATATAAACGAAGTTTAGCATACAACTAATGCTCTCTTAACAATCTCAACATTGCTACTAAATACTCAACATGTTCTTCCTCATTCTTAGAATATACTAGTATGTCATCAATAAATACAATAACAAACTTGTCCAGATAAGGACGCAATACACTATTCATAAAACGCATGAATGTAGTTGGAGTATTAGTTAAACCAAATGGAACAACAACAAACTCATAATACCCATACCTCATCCTGAACACAGTCTTGAAGATATCCTCTTCCTTGATGCATGCCTGATGGTATCCTGATCTCAAGCCGATCTTAGAGAACATTGCTGCTCCCTTCAACTGATCAAACAAATCATCAATCCTCAGCAAAGGGTACAATCTCTTGATCTTTACATTGTTCAGTTGTCTATAGTCGATGCACAATCGAAGAGTACCATATTTCTTCTTCACAAACAACACTAGTGCGCCCCAAGGTGATACACTTGGCCTAATGTATCCCTTGTCCAACATTTCCTTCACCTGCAACTTTAACTCAACCAACTCAGGTGTGCTCATATCGTAAGGTGCTTTTTATGTTGGATCTACCCCTAGCACAAACTCAATAGAAAATTCTACCTCCTCGTGAGGTGGAAACTATGTAATGTCCTCAAGAAATACATCCTAAAACTGCTGCAAAACTAGTTACCTGCTTAACACATTAACATCCTCAACCTCTTTACCCTTGTCACTAGAAATTTGTATTGCAAACATCACGCAACCTTTTCTACAAATATGTTTAGCCTACATAGTGGTAACCATCGTCACTGATGTAGGCTTCTTCTTCCCATGCAAAGTCCACTTTTCCCCACTATCATCCACACACTCAATGGCCTTATCGAAGTAATTCACTTTGATTTTGTGAAGGTATAACCAATCCATACCCAAAATCATACGATACAATCCCAATGGAAATACATTCAATGTTATTTTGTAGGCATACCATTTAACTCAAATGCACAAGTACTCACCCAATGGTGAACTCTCTTCTTTGTACCTGTAGTCAACTGTACCAACCAAGATTTTGCATACACTTATTTTCTGAAACCACACTTATCCACCAGGTCTAGATTATTATAACTATAGTTAGATCCAGGATCAATCAAAATAGAAACAACTTGATCACAAAGCTTACCATCCATCTCAATGATCGATGCCTGATGATCCGCCTGCCCGTTGTCCACAATTGCATGGATTCAAGGAATGTTATGACCAACATCGCCAACTGTATGCGCCTACTGAGCACTGTAGATCTGGGGTCTACCACAAATCTAATACTGCGGAAAATCCCTCTTACGATGATCCTTACCACATATCCAACACTACAATGATTCCCTACCACCACCTCTAGCTTGTTTCTCTCCACGTCCCTTCTCAGTTGTATTGAATCTCTTGTAAGGAACTGCATTTTCTTTCTCACCTGCATCTTGAGGTCTTCCTCTCTTTGGTGGCCATTTTCCTTTAGCTTTATCATTTCTTTTCAAGTCATGCTTAGGCTCAACTTTGCACTTTGACTGCTCATAACAATGCTTCAACTTTCAGATGGCCTCCTCCAACAATCTAGGCTCTTCGAAATCAATCCGGTATGTGTATGCAACTAGAAGTCCACTGATGAATATCTGAACCTTGGCCTTTTCCTCCCTAAGGTAAGGAACATATCTCAACAACTCCAAGAACCTGCTAGTATACTCATCATCTATCATAGAACCCATATGCAACTCAATAAACGCCTTAGCTCTGTCATCATAGTACCTCTTAGACAAGTACTTCTTCTTGAAGAGCCTTTCAATTGCATGCCAGGTCAAATCCTCCTCATGCATACCTTTGACATTCTTCATGTCTTCCCACCAAATATCTACTTTACCTTTGAGACTGAAAGTGGCTATATTTTCTTTCATGTTTTCTAAATAGTCATGCAATAGGAATAATTTCTTCATACCAAGCAACCATGCTTCTACATCCTGTGATTTCTTTATATCTCCATCAAAGGTAGGTGTATTTTCCTTCTTAAACTCATCTGGCAAGTATCCTCTATCACTCCTCCTATAAGGATGATAACGATGACGATCATGATGCATATCAGAACCAGAACTAGAATAGTACCTGTGTCGATCACCTCTCCTATCCAAAGTGTCCAACAACCTAAAATCTATGATCGTGTCATATCTATCTGACCTGTGTCTACTAGAATACCTACTACCATATGCCCCATTAGTTATGTCCTCATGTCCATGGCTGATCTGAAGTGGTCCTTGTTGCTGCAAATCTAACAAACCTCGAAGTATTATTGCATTCACCTCTGTTTGTTTTTCTTGTGCCTACATGATTTTGTCATTGTCTACTTTGCAACTCCTTATTTCTTTCTTCAGGCTTCTTAATGTGTCTGCCAAGTCATATGAGTGACCCACACCATGCTGCCTATCTAATGCATAGGGAGATTCTATGTAGTCTACCACCTTGCTAGCCATCTAATCTCTTTCCTGTAAGGCATACTATGTCATCTAAACCAAAACACAATAAACCAATGTACCTTAGCATAATTCGGAGAGGATACATTGTCTGTGGTATCATCAAATCAGTGTGATACATGTATATCATAATCATAACAACATATAGACATATATTGAATAAGTGTATCAACGCATAAATATTATTTTAGCTAGGGTCTAGTCACCAATGCAAGGCCATATCCACAATGCATGATATGACCTCATGCATGACAACAACCATTAGTCCTTTGCACACATTTACACTTGCAACTATCAAAATGCATAAGCAATTCCTAATCAACTACACATACGTATGAACACATGTTTTCGAGCATAAGTGATCAATTCTTGTAATAAACCTACAAGAATGATACATGTACTCAAAATATTCAAGAATGCACCTGACATACAAGGATGTAGTCAAGCGACATATAATCATATGCAAATAGTCATATACTTTCGATGATGCATCCCACAAAATCACATCAAGTTCCTCATGACAACCTTACTACAATCATGATCAACATGAAGCAATGCAACAAGCACAGGGAATGCAAGTGTAAGAGACACACATGCAACTGACATGCATGCATGACCGAGCACCTTCACCTAAGGAGAGTGCAAACAAGCTCTGATACCAATCTGTAACATCCCCTCCTCCCAGGTCCACCAAAGTAATCGGCCAACCAATGGAACCAATGGAACATATCAAACAAACCCATCCATATCAGCAACAACACCCTGAGGAGACATGTCAGCCACGCAGACATCCTGTCCCTGATTCCCAATGATGATTTAATCCTTTTAAACCCTGGTCGCTCTCAAGCTATAGGCAAGACAACGACCAGAAGCCAAAGTGGCTCTCACAGGCCTGTGTGCCAATTTCCCTAGGATTTGAGCCACTCTTCTAGCCAAGAATCTCGGCCTCTACCTAAAACTTTTGATGGAGGTTTTGTTTGTCCTCATACAATCCATCATCGTAATTCTCTTGTTACTTCTGATTATTTCCTTCAGGATTCACTTTTTTCTTCTTTTTGGCAACCACTGGCATCCTTGGTTTTCTCATGGGGATTTTGTATTTTAGGTTGATAATTTCTCTTTGCATTGCCCTATTCTCCTTCTTCAGATTTTTGTTCTTTTTATACCACGAACTCAAATGAAGAATAAGGTTGTCACTTTTTGCAATTTGAATCCCATTTTGTGCTTTCAATGTCTGATTTTCATTCTTGAGATATCTATTTAATGTCTCCATCTCAAATATTTCTTGCTTTAAAACACTGGATGTTGAAGGTTCTTGTGGTTCATTGAATGCAATGCTTCCTTCTCTAGGACTTTGGATTGATTCTTTAGTTGTTGCTTCCTTTCTTTCTAATGACTCTATGTAGTCATAAATCTCTTGTTGAACAGGGTCAACACCTGGACTGTGCAGTAGACTTTTCGGTGGTGAACTGCAGGGTGGTAATGACACTCTTGGTGATAGTTTTGGTGATCCTTTTTGGGAACCTTCAATGTTTTCAGTTGGCTCATTTTCTTCGAGATCAATATATTCCTTAGCTCCTGAGACTATTTGTTGCATTGTGTTCAACCTGGTACTCCTCCTTAGTCCTCAGGTCTGTAATCTTTGTGCTTTCCTTCTTTTTTCTTTTAGCTTTTCTTCCTAGGAAAGGGTCTTGGTTTGTGATAAATCTTTTGTTCTTTTGCTAGCTTTCTTCCTTCTAAGATTTCCCCTTTTCATTTTCTACAAAATATCAACTATGGGTAGTTCATCTTCTGATCATTCCTGTTGAGACTGGGGTTCTTTTATTATTTCCACTGTTCTCTTCTTTCCCCTGATGGTTCTACTACTGTTAGGCTGTTCAAGAGCTTTTTCTTCAAAATGGTTTCTTACCAAGAAATTTTCCTAGTTATCCCCTACACTTTGAACGTGGAATTCAACCAAGATCTTTACCAATCCATGATGATACATGGTATTGTCTATGAATTGAATCTTCTTTTGAACATTCATGGACCTTTTCTTAAGACTATGCTAGAGGAAATAATGAAGATTCATCTCTTGTTCCTCAAGAAAATGCATCATTATCCTAATGTGGTAGAAATACATGTGTCCAAATTGACCCTCACAAGTAATACATTTCTGAAGTACAAGAAGTAAATTCCTTCATTTACTCTTAAGGGTTGTACAAGGAATACCTTTCTTGAAGACTATGGTATCCATGTTTGGATTTTTCAGGAAGACTCTCCAATCTTCTCCATTGATTCCCCTGTTTTTGAACCATTTCTCTCCGCTTCTGGGAAATTCAGTAGCTTCTACGATTAGAGACTCCATTATAGTGAACTTAATGTCTCCTATCTCAACCTTCATTCCATCAAACGAGCGTGCAAAAATCTTTTTCACTTCCCTGTGGAAATCGTTAAATTTCTCTATGAATTGTAACCATTGTTTCTTCTGCAACATCTCCCTGGTCTGAGAGTATCCTTCTAAGAATTTCTTTCTTGCTGGCTCAGTTCAAACAATAACACCCATTATAAAGGATGCTTCATCTCAAGGACTACTTATTTTGACAGGAGATATGGTGTTGGTAGGGTTTCGGTTAATGGCAGAGAGATAGAAAGGTTATATGAATTCAGATAAATGGAATACCATATGAATTATAATAAAGGCTGTGGTAATGAATTTGACCATTGGAGCGCATTCAAAACAATGATTCGGTGATTTACTTCAACCAATTCGGATTAAGGACAAGACAAAGGTTTTAAGTGGTGTTTTATGATGATTTTGAGAGGCGACCTTCGCCCTTAGTTTGCAATGATTTCATTTTATTTTGGCAATGTTATGTCTTGTTAGTTCATATATGCAATATATTAATCCTCATTGTTAAATTAAAGTATCACATACCTTTGATTAACTTTGTTAACCTTAATTATTCTTTGATATCTCCTGCAGGTACTTTGCACTATCAATTATCCTTCAATTCGGATCACCAAGTGTTCTTGTCAAGTGGCCTCAAAAATTTATTAGGGATGAAGAAATTTGCCCTAGCTGTAAAAACTTGTCTGAGCTATGGAAAGTTGATGATTCTGTAGCTGAAAAGAAAAAAACTTTATGAAAGGAACTTTATTCTTGAAAATAAAATTTAAGGTGCCAACAGAAGTTGGTTTTCATGTTTATACCTATATAATAATTATATTATTATTATCTATAATATAAATATATCATTTTTTTTATATAACATAAAATTGAGTAAAATTTCTAAGGTGGAAAAGATGAAGATTGACAAATTCTTCTTTTGTCAATGACTTCTTATAAAGTCTGAGTCAATGTCCATTTATTAAAAGAGGAATTTTCTCTTCATCAATAGTCCTGATTCTAACTGCACCATTGTCAATGACATTTTCAACTTCATAAGGTCCAAGCTAGTGGGTTTGGAATTTTCCTTGAAACTTTTTGAACTTTGAATCAAAGAGTAATGCCCAATCTCATGGATGAAAATTTCTTTCTTTAATGTACTTATCATGTCATCTGGATCTATGTTGTTGAACTAGGCTGGTTCTCTAGAGGGTTTCTTGTCTTATTTCATCAAGCTCATTAAGTTTTTTCATCCTTTGCTTTTGTGCTTCTGATAGGTCAAGATCGAGCTGGACTGTTGTTTTATAAGTCTGGATCTGTAACTCTATTGGAAGTAAAACTTGCTTCCCATACACAAATTCGTAGGGAGTATGTCATATAGTACTTCTCCATGTAGTTCTATAAGCCCACAAAGCTTCTGGAAGCTTTTCTGCCCAATCCTTCCTGTGTAAGTGTACAAACTTTGTAAGGATTGCTTCAATCACCTCATTTGTAAACTCAACTTGTCCATTGGCTTGTGGATGGTACGGAGTAGACTTCTGATGTTTGATTATGTATTGCTCCACAAGCTTATGCACTAATATGGATGTGAATTGTGTTCCTTGATCTATTACAATTTCTCTTGGAACACCAAAATGAGTGAAAATATCCTCAAAAAGAAATGAAACTACAGAATTTTCAGTAGAAAACGGAAGTGCTTTAGCTTCGACCCATTTAGTGACATAATCAGTACATACCAGAATATACCTCTTTTGCTTTGAAGGTGGGTTGATTGGTCCAACAAAATCCAATGCCCATTTTTCAAATGGTTCAATTAGTAGCTGAGGTCGTAATGGAATTTCGTTTGAAAGTGTGAATTTTCCCATTACTATCACATCTTTTAACATATTCTTTGGTATCCCTGAAAATGGAAGGCCAATAATATCCTAAAAGTAAGACTTTATAAGCAGTTCTTTTGCCAGAAAAATGTCCTCCACATGGTTCATCATGGCAAGCTTTAAGTATTTCTGGTATTTCATCCTCACGAACACATCTTTTGATGATGAGATCTGGTCCTGTTTTGTACAAATCTTCATTTATCCATGAATAAGATGTGCTTTTGTGGACTATTCTCCTCTTTTCTTTAGGAGACAAATGAAATGGAATTTTCCCTATGGCTAAATAGTTAGTAATATATGCATACCAACGTGATTTAGTAGATACTGCAAAGAGCTATTCATTAGGAAATTTATCCTCTACAGGTTGATCATTATTATCATTTTGAATTCTAGATAAAAAGTCTGCAATTGTGTTCTGTTTTTTGGGCCTATCTAGAATGGTGATGTTAAATTCTTGTAATAATAAGAGTCATCTGGTTACTCTCCCATTAGTGACTAGTTTATTCATTAGGTATCTAATGGTAGAATGGTCTGTGTGATTGAAAGTTTCATAGCCATTTATACACTGTCTGAATTTGTTAATGGCATGAACTATAACTAAAAACTCATTCTCAATTACAATATAATTTAACTCTATAGGAGTTAAATTTTTACTGGTATAATAGATTGCATAAGGAGCAAGATCTTTTTTCCCTAACACAGCTCCTAAGGCTGAATCTAAAGCATCAATTGAGATATGGAAAGGTAATTTCCAATTAGGTCCTCTTAAAATAGGTGCTTCAGGTATTCTAATTTTCAAAGTTTCAAAGGTAGTTTGACATTCAGAATCCCAATTGAATTCACTGTCCTTGGTAAGAAGTTTAAAGGGTGGAGATGCAATTTTTGTGAATTTTTCTATAAATCTTCTATATTATCCAGCAAAACCAAGAAAACTTCTAACATCTTGCTTGCAGTTTGGCACTGATAACTTAGAAATGACTTCAACTTTAGATGAGTCCACCTTAATTCCATTTCCTGAAATATGGTGAACTAGAACAATTCCTTCTTTAAACATCATGAAACATTTCTCATGACTTAGCGAAAGATTTGTTTCTTTACATCTTATTAACACTTTTTCTAAATTTCCAAGTGCTTCACTAAAAGAATCACCATAAACTGTGAAATCATCCATGTATACTTCCACACAATCATGAATAAGATCAGAGAAAATTTCAAGGACTGCTATTTGGAATGTTGTCGGAGCATTGCATAATTCAAAGGGAAGTACTCGGTAAGCATAAGTTCCCCATGGACAAGTGAATGCAGTTTTATCTTGATCTTCAGGTGCTACCTGAATCTGGTTATATCCACTAAAACCGTCTAAAAATGAAAAATACTTTTTCGCTGCTAATGTGTCTAAGACTTGATCTATGAAAGGTAGTGGAAAGTGGTCTTTTAATGTTGCTTTATTTAATTCACTGTAATCGATGCATACTCTCCATTTTCCATTTTTCTTTGGAACAATTACTAAGGGTGAAACCCACTAACTGTCTTATATTGGATAAATGAAATTCGCATTTAATAGCTTTCGCAATTCCTCCTTAAAAATTTATTTTAGATTTGGGTTCATTCTTCATTGCAACTATCTAACTGATCTCACACTTTTTCAATGTAGATATGATGTATGCAATTTTTAGGATCAATTCCTCTCATATCAGTGTATTCCCATGCAAAAGCAGAAGAATGTTTCTGTAAGATTTCCACCAATTGATTCTTTTGTAGTTCTTCTAAGTTTTCATTAACATTCAAAGTTTTACCTGGAAAGATTTCTATTAAAGAATTCCCAAATTTTTCCATAGAGAGCAATGATACTTGTCTAGATGAGAGATATTCATTTCGACTACAATCATAATGTGAGGAAGATTCATTCTTTCCAATAGATCTAAAACTTAGTCTTCCTCTCTTACTTGTTTAGTAGTAAAAACATGTTGTATATCATCTTCATCATATATCCATTCTTAATTTTTTGTTTCTATTATTGTTCTTGCAGGAGGGTATCATGTAAATTTCTCTTTAGAATTTCCATATGAAATAAACATGTTACCTGATTGACAACTGATGAAAGCATCAGCTAAGGTCTTCCTAGGATTAATGGATGTCCTCCTAGATCATTTTTGGGTGTTAAGACTATGAAATCAACAGGATATTCCCAAGAATATAAGGATACACAAACATCCTCCAATACACCATCAGGGTTGATCACAGACCTATCTGCTAATTGCAATAGCGTTGGTGTGTATTGCAGGTTAGGAAGCTTAAGTGAGTCCATAACCTGTTTACTCATTATGTTTATGGTAGCTCCTAGATCAATCAATGTGTTTGGGATTTCAGTTCCATTGATATGAATTTTTACAATGGGGCTTCCTGGATCTAAATATTATGAATTATCTTTTTCCCCATCATGATGTCTGCAATTTTTCCGACTAATTGAATTCTTTTTATGTCCTTTATTTTTCTTCCTGATCTTTGAGTACTTCATTCCTTGATTGTTTTCGCAAATATTGGTATTTCTTTTATGGCTTGTAACAAAGGAATTTTGATACAGACATTTCTTAATTCATCCAACATATCATAATTAGGCAATGTAATGTGTTTTTCTACTCCATCAATTTTCAATCATTCAGGGAAAGGTGTCCTAATTGATACTGAGGGTTGTTCTATGATAGGAGTATTTATTGGAACATTTTTTTCTTTATTATTTTATTTTTGAGGGAGAGAGGTCTCTCCTTCTTGAGATTGATTTTTATCTTTTTTAAGATTTTCTCTGGTTTCCTGAATAACAACAAGAGGTTTTCTTTGTAACATTATTTAGAGCTAGTGGAGTTATTACATAAGTTTGAGGATTTTTCCCTTCCATGTTGTACATAGGTTGTTGTGGTATTTTATTATTAGGATTCGGAAGTGGTTGAGCAGGTAGTTGGTTTAGTCTTTGTGGAAATGGTAGGAAGAGCTGTGGGTTTTGATTTTGAACTTGGATTTGAGGTAATTTATTAGCTTAGGGAATTTGATTAGATTGGGGTATAAATTGCGGTGGTAGATAGGATGGTGAATATTGTTGATAATGAGCATAAGCCCCATAAGGACTTTGCCATCCTTGATTCCAAGATTGTGATTGTGGCTAAGCCCAAGGCAGCCAAGATGGATTCCAATTATTTTGTGAAAACTGAGCAAATTGTTGTGGTCTAAAGCCTTGTGGTTGATTTGGTTGAGAGTTTTTCCATGGTCTCTTGGATATAAAATAGAGAGGGTCTACTTGTTCTAGTATTCCTTCCTCATTAAATACGGCTTTGAGACCTGGTAAAGAAGGACATTCCTTAGTATCATGATTATCTGCACATATGACACAAGTTTCTATAGCCTTTGAATCTAAGGGAAACTCTCTTAGTGTGTGTTTCTTTCAACATCTAGGATAGAAGATAGATAATGAAACATTTTCATATTTTTGCTTGTTCTGTATTTTAAGGGTGTTTATTTGTTAACATAGACTCCCTAAAATATCTGTCTTGAAGGTATCAAGCAAACTTCCTAATTCTGCCCTACTAACTGTCGCAGCTGCAGATTTATTAATTCTTGATAAGAGAGGGTCTCTAGGACTTTTTCCAACTCATGCTTTACCCCTTGAGATATGTACACATAAATCACAAATATCTGCAAATGGTAATTGAGAAATATCTCCTTTCCTAGTTAAGTTAAGGAGATCGATCCATTCATCTTTAATAGCTTTAAGCAAGAGGGCTTTTAGAGTTTCCTCATCCAAATTGTCCATTTTTTCTCTTTTAATATTGTAGACAAATCTCACTAATAAGTCTTCAAGATTTTCATCTTCCTTTTGTGTTATTTTGAAGACTTCATCTTTAAGGTTACTAGGCATACAATAATCTCTATATTTTCCTAGGAAAACCTCTTTCATTTGTTCCCGTGTTCTTATAGAATGCGTCCCTAGACTCATGAACCATTTTAATACTTAATCCTTTAAGGTAGGAAGGAACAATTTTAGTTTTTGAGCATCATATAGATAGTCATATGATGTGCATAATACTTCAAATTCGAAGAGAAATGTCTCTGGGTCCTCATTTCTTTTTCCGTGGAAATTAGGAAGAATTGAGGGTGATATGTTCTTCATTGTGAGAGTTGTATCTTCATCGAGAATAAGAAATCCAAAAAGATCTTGGTTTCCTCTACCCCTACCCCCTCCTCTATTACTATCTCCACCTCCTCCTCTACCTCTACCTCCTCCAATCCTATTTTCCTCACCATTAACATTGTGTACCTCTCCTTCCCCTTCCTCAGCCATGACAGATTCTTCAAAATCAATAAAGGATTCTTCTAATTCTTCTGGTTCTTCTATCAATGGTTTTTCAAAATAAGTTTCATGTTCCTCTTCTTCACTAGGAACTTCTAATTCTTCTCCCAAAATTTGTTCACCATTGGAGGATAGAAAAACTACTCATGTAGTTGGGGATATAGACTTTTCTTCAATTACAACTTCAGTAGATGAAGTAGGTGAAGTTCTAGAATGGATTTCTATTCTTGAGACTTCAACAAGTATTTTTTGACCTACAAATGGAATCTAGATTTGAGTAGGTGGTGTGGAATTTCGAAATCGAGGCGAAGTGAGTGGATTTGTGGGAATTAAACTTCTTCCTCGTCTTACAAATCTAACTCTAGAGTCTCCATCCCTACGCATATCATGTTAATGATTTTTTTTTTAAACTTCTATTTGTACTTCCCTGGCAATGACACCAAAATGTGTAGCTAATTTAATGTCCTTAAATTGTCATCATAAATTAATGACTAGAGCAGGTATACTGATGAAGCACAAGTACACTATATGTGCTAGAAGTTAATTGATATTGTTAAGATATCTATGTTTTCGTTAAAGTCTAAATTTAGAGTTAATATGAAGATGGTATTAAATAATTGTGCCTTAAAGTTGTTAGCTACTTATCTTAAAAATTAGTTTCTATTGAATCAGTTTATGGATGGTTTAAGTGTGATTCTAAGCTTTACTCTTGTTAGACTATTTTGGATTTTACCTCTGAATTTTATGCTACAGCAAAGCCTTATTACTATGTCCTAAAGAGATCTATTTTATCAGATTGTAAATGAATGATGTCTAGATTTAATTATCAAGAAAATGATTGTGGCTCTTTTACTATTCAACTTCATCCAAACAAGTCATAAATCTAATAAACTGGAAAGCAATTATGCTATGAAAATGAAACAATTGACTACACTAGGTATAAAGCAAGGAAAATGATAAAACTGTACTAGATAAAAATCAAATGAAATAATAGAATCAAGCTAGGTATAAAGCAGAGGGAATTGCTTATGCAGACAATGATTCAATTATGAATTCCATCATACTGCATTTCAAACACAGAACAAAGCATCTACGCTAAAACAATTAAAGAAATCTATGTGCAATTGGTTAAAGACCTGTATTGGTCGTAGGGGCCCTCCACGAAATAGTCGAAAATCTCCAATCAACGCAGTATGGAAAACATAAACCAAGTCTATTACTCATAAACAAGTGTATCAAGATGTTCTTAAAATTTACATATATCTACGCACACCCAAAACACAGAGTGGCCATTGCTTTTATAATACTTCTCTATATAACAGTAAGAGAGTTTCAAGCCTATATATCTTTATTTCTATCCTACTAAATCAAACGATATCGCTAAATAATCGATTTTCTATTTGGAAAATTAAATCGATAAGATTTCAAGAAAACTCGGTCTTTGTCCTTGCAATAATCTTGCAGTTGAATTTGAGGTTGACTGTGTTGTCATGCGATCTTCTTGAAGGATTGACTCGAGAGAATAAGAAATAATCCACGAGGGAATCGTTCCTCATCCATCCATATCTTCCTTGGCTAAGCTAGAGCATCTAAACCCTGTTAACAAAGGATATAGCTGCGATAATCCGGATTAGCTGCAGAAACAGGTCAATTCTGTAGCCACATGCATACTTTAACAAAACAATAAGTTATATAGACAAATATGAAGAAGAAGACATTTAAATGCTTATCTTTAACACAACCTTGTGTCTATTGCAGTATTTAGGTGATAGGTATAGGAAAAAAGGAAGAAGTATAGGTGAAAAGGGTGTCAAGGTAAGACAATCCTTGGACTCTACAGACATGATGTCAATATAAAAAAATAAAAATTAAACCTTAGGAATAGGCTTGAGCATCCCTAAATGGGACTGACATTCTGTCAAACACTTAGAATCAATGCAACCTACGGGCCTAAGATACAAGACATAGCATAAATGACTAAAAGAACTTATGAACATAACCAGAAGGATCACCTCCTTCTCCATTTAACTATTATAACATCAATTAGGTCTTGCATCCATCCATTTAAAAATTACAGGTAAATACACGAAATAAGAATGACATGAACTAGTCATCTAACAATGCTTATAACCAGCGTAAAACCATATACATATCAGAGATATGACAGTCATTAATCCATATATAAACCAGTGAAATATTAAGAGAACTTAGCTTTTATTAATCATAGGCAAATCTGACCAAGTTCGGGACTTCCACGTACCACTCGACCATAGACATGGTTGAACCAAATCTCTCTTTCAGCTAGTCACCCCTCGTGCCATATTCCAAACATGAATGTGGGATCTCATAGAAAAACAAATCCATGAGCAACCAAGGGAATCCAGAGGTTAAACCACCTCCACCCTCATCAAACCGTGCTCACAACAAAATCGATGCTTCGATCACAACCAAACCGAACTTGGAATGTCATCTAAAATCCATCACTATCCTTGAGGAATTTTCCATCTCCTTGTCTCTAAGGCTTTACGACAATCCAATCCTAGATCACCAAGCCCTAAACCGAGACCAGTCTCTTAGGCTTTACCGCAATCCAAACCCAGATCATTATTCTTAAACCATTGATTGTTTAATATGTTCTATTTCTTAATCTACCTTTTTTCCTTGGAATTCTCAAGTATGATTATTTTATTTTCTAGCTATTTGTGATTGTGTCCAGCATTGTAGTTATTCTAGTTAAATTGGTTTTCTCTTCTCTCTTCATCTTTTTAAAAATTCACGTACTCATAAGTATTCCTTTAAATTAGTTCTACATAGTTTCCTAGATGAAATTTTAAATGTAAACTTCGTCTCTTTAAAAAATCCAATATTTCATAAACATTCTCTGGGCTAATTTACTTGGTTCCCTTGGCTAATGAAACTGAGAATGTGGAGAATATTCTAATATAAATAAAGCAAAACTTGAAAAAAAAAAAGAGTAATAAGAAATATATCCACCTGTCACATTGTATTGCGCGTGGCAGAACCAATAGTAGTGTATCTACAACCTAGATGTATCCACACCAGCAAGGCCACACCATAGAGGTATTGTACCAAATCACCGCACTGCAGAGGAATAGATATGTGTTTGCACAGCAGAGATTAATCAGATCACGTAGAGCGAATATGGTATTAAACCACCATGGAGCAAATTAATTGTAGAGCCACAGGAGAGCAGAGCGAATCTACCACAGAGCGAGTATAGTATCGAGCAACCTCAGAGAAATATTAATCAACATTGCAGGGTTTATATGCGAGCCACCGCTGAGCAGAGATAGAGAAGCCGCTTAGATCAAATGACATGAACCATCGAAGAATTATGTCGATCAAATTGCACGAGGCCACAGAGATAACCCTTATTAGGGCCTCAGTCTTTATATGCCCAAAATATTGTATTCGCCCTCGAATTATATAGGAGCCGCAGATTGTAATCACCCTCGATTTATTTTCACTGCAGAGTTGATATGATGTGCGATCAAATTGTTAAACCACATATGACCACATAGTGTATGTTCGTTGACCACGGAGTTTATATGCCGAAGCCGCAGAGAATATCTGAGCCTATTTATTGTGGAACCATCGCAACCCTATATTATTTCCACTATCTAGATCAAATGCGAACCACCGCAAAGTTGATCAAATATGAACCACCGCAGAGTTGATATCAAATACGAACTTACCGCAGAGATTATTATTATATTAATTACAACAATTATATTTAATACCCAATTCTTTTATACATAAAATTATATTTATTCTCCATTTCTCTTCCATAATAGTATAATACTAGAGAAAAAGGAACCGAAGTAAAACCGGCCACTCTTTCATATCTCATAAGAGAACGTGAACCCTGAGCTCATTGTAATCTTTTTAGCTCTAGGATTAAAATATCATTGTAATCTTTGCAACCGAAGGATTAAAGTAATATGCAGAGAGTTTTTGTTTTTTGTTAAATTAAAATAGATCCGTTTTAAATACTGATATGTTATGAGGTTAGAAAAATTTAATTTTTTTGGTGTAATTTTTTTTAAGAATATTATTTAAATATTTTGTATAATTATTTAATATATAGATTTTTTATTTTAGCTTATATGAATAAAATTTCAAATTTGATGATAGACAAATATGTTTGCCCATCATATTGAGTTTTAAAATATATTTCTCAACTCAAAAATTACATTAATTAATTTTTTATTTTTTTTTAAACATAATCGGTTGCTGTTTGTATTCCAAAAAAGAAGATTGAAGAGGTTAAACTCCTGTGTTACAAGGCATTATGCCTGGGAAGCAAAGTAAGGAAATATGACAAGGAAAACAAAATTCCTCTTTGTTTCTGTCATTTTTGACTTTTGGAAAACCTGAACAAGTATAGATTCTAATAAACTGAAGCAATGATAAATAAAATTTGCATGACATGATTAGTCTATGTTTAAATGACTAATTTGGTGAGCTATAGATTCTTCAGGATTGCTTTCAAGCTTCTGCCTTTTTAGATTTGAAAAGCTTGTGCTGGGGCGGAACTTTTCTCCATGATAAACTTCAGAATGTCAATGGACTCTTGGACATGGCTACATCTGTGTGAGAGTTCATTGAACTGCTCTGAAGGGAAGAAACTATGTAGAAAAAGAGATTGGAGTTGGCCTCATGCTTCTCTTTAGTGATCTAAGCATGGGTGTCGATTTTGGTGTCCAAAATCCTCTAATGAACACGGATTTGTTCCAATTCTGCGTGCAAATCAGCGCAGTGAAAGCAGTTTTCATTTCTAGCCATTGCATATGGCCCGTCTGAACCCTCCGTGGGCTGTGAGATCAGAGAGATGCAAGATTGCTGTACCAGCGTGCCTGAGAAGAAAAAATTTAGTGGAAGAAAGATAGTATAAAGGGAAGGGGAACGAAGGCTCGGAGCTGAAGAACGGCCGAGAGCAAACAACAGATGGTGCGAATGCAGCCAGGGAGAAGAGGAGTTGCGATACTGAGCGAACTCAAAAATTACCTTAATAACTCTGCAAATATCTTAAAAAAAAATAAAAATTATTTATAACTATTGAATTAAAATAGCTTAGATGTGTAGAGATTTTGTCGTGTGTTAAAATATTGTAGTTGAAATAATAACTCTGTAGGAATAGAAACATTTAACATTGTTATTAGTTTTCTCATAGAGACTTTGTGTTGTTTTAGTGTTGTACATTTGCAAGTCAGAGATTGCGCATAGCGCTGAAAAAACCACGAGATTAAGATGTATAATTTTTTCAGGGCATTTGTTTTAACCATATTCTCCATAATACAATGACAACATATTCCTCATAATACGCTAACAAACAAAGTTTTACATTTCTTTATTTCAAATTTATAAAACAAGTAACTAAAAATTCCATTGCAATCTAATGCATACATGATGACAGCATCGTGTAATTATATTTCTTTATTTCAAATTTCAAATTTATAAATTAACTAAAAATTCCATTGCAATCTAATGCATACATAATGATGGCATCGTGTAATAAAATCAAATTCTTTAAGTGATTAATTAATTAGAGCGTTGTTAGAAGATGGTTTGAGATATTTTCTTCATTTCTTTTTCTAAACTAAAAATAAATTAAATTTTATAACAAATTATAAATTTTTATAATAAAATTACAACTTATTATAAATACATGCAACTATGTCTTTTCTTTATATTTTCTTTTTCGAAGTGTATAAATAATCATAAAAGAGTAATCATAAAAGAGTTATTTGTAAGTAGATATGGATTTAATATTGATTGCAATGGAATATTTTAGTTACTTGTTTTATAAATTTGAAATAAAGAAATATAAAGCTTGGTCTGTTAGCTTATTATGATGAATATGTTGTTATTGTATTATGATGAATATGTTACTATTGTATAATGGCTATCATTTTTTTTTCTAAACTAAAAATAAATTAAATTTTATAACAAATTATAATTTTTTATAATAAAATTACAACTTATTATAAATGCATGCAACTATGTCTTTTCTTCAGATTTCTTTCATTGAAGTGTATAAATAATCATAAAAGAGTTATTTGTAAGTAGATATGGATTTAATATTGATTGCAGTGGAATATTTTAGTTACTTGTTTTATAAATTTGAAATAAAGAAATATAAAGCTTGGTCTATTAGTGTATTATGATGAATATGTTGTTATTGTATTATGATGAATATGTTATTATTGTATAATGGCTAATATAGTTAATTTATGATTAATATTACTTTTAATGCATGCAATTATGTCCTTTTTTTTCCAGATTTCTTTCATTGAAGTGTATAAATAATCATAAAAGAGTTATTTGTAAGTAGATATAGATTTAATATTGATTGCGATGGAATATTTTAGTTATTTGTTTATAAATTTGAAACAAAGAAATATAAAGCTTAGTCTATTAGTGTATTATGATAAATATGTTGCTATTGTATTATGATGAATATGTTGTTATTGTATTATGGATAATATGGTTTTGCAATATAAATATATTTATCTCTATATATTTTTATATATTTTGATAAATGGTGTCAATTAAAACATTTTTGTTTATAGGATTAGTAATATTTTTTATTTTAATGAAACTTATTATTTTTATTTGAAAATTGATTTAGAGAAAAAATTAAACATCTTTATTAAATCATTGCTATTAAGATTCTCTTAAAATTGACAATCTAGGAATTCCATGTCTTTACTGACTTTTAACTAGTTATGAAAATTGGATTGCTAAGGTAAATACAATGGCAAAGCATTGTGAAAAGTGTTTTATCATAAGCATTTCAAATAGTTTAAAATTAGATTATTAGTTATATATTAAAAAGGTAATAGTAATTTAAAAAAAAATATTAATATTTTAAAAAAATTTGTATTAAGAGGTGATGTACAACTTAATATGGACAAGATGTAGTTCCATAAATTTACACTAAAATAATAAAATAATAATTACACCGATATGCATTAAGTTGGGTTGAATATTTTGGCAAGCTAGGGCGCTTTGGGGTGAAGAAAAGAAACTCAATCAAGCTCTTTTTAAACCCTCGATCAAGCTATTTGAGGGCTTAAAGATTGCTCGATTGAGAAATAAAACAAACCCTCAATTGAGCTCATGTGTAACTTGAGGTTTTGTAGGAGCTCAATCTAGCAATGGGCTCAATCAAGCATCACTTTTGAAATTTCCCGCCAATATAACCTAGGTGTGGAATGTAAAAAAAAAGGCTTGGAACTAGCCTTATAGCTCGATCAAGCCACTATTTGTTAATAAAAGACCCGTATCTAGGTGCGGAATGTAAAAAAAAAAGCTTGATCTAGCTTTATAGCTCGATCGAGCCACTATTTGTTAATAAAAGACTCGTTTGTGGTTTACTCAAGCCATTTTATGTAGACTACAAACGAAAGTGTAGCTAGACCAAGAGTTTGGAGGCTCGACCAAGGATGGAGGAGCTTGATCCAACCACCCAATGGCCCCACTAATGTGTTAACCGTAGTCTCTGGACGTCGAGGTAGGTTTTCTTCCATTTTTTGTTTATTTCAATTAATTATTTTTGCATATAAAAAAAATTGAAAATCCAGTATACAAAAACCACATAAAACCACAAAAACAACCAAGAAAACCATTGAAAACAGTTGAAAAGCACCAAGAAAGCCATAGATAAGTATAATTTAGGTTTTAATTTTATTTTGTCTTAAGTATAAGATTTTAATAATTGCAATGCTAGCATGCTTATTATGATTTTTTTGTTTGATTTTGAATTGTAAAAGTTATTTTCTAATTATTTTAGGTTTTGAAGTTTTTCTTAGGAATTTAGTGAAATAAATCTTCAACATATTTTGATTTTTTGTTATTTAAAATGCATTTTTAAATGGATAAGTGGATTCAAAGTTCACAGTTCAAACTTATGATTCTAACACATCCCTATCAAATTTTGAACAAATTTTACCAAAAATATGCCAAGAAACTCCAAAACATAAAATAACAGAACTATAATCAATTAATCAATTAATTAATTAATTAATTTCACACTACATATAACATTATTATATTATATATTGGATTAGAGATTGTGACAACCATAGTCATTAGGAGCCTAAGATTGAGATAATGAATATGGTTGTTCATGGTGAACCTCTATTTATCAAATAATAAATTATTTTATTTTTAAAATTTAAATCTAATAAATTATATTTTTAAATATTTTTTTAATAGTAATATAGTAATTTGTTTAAAAAAATAATTTTTAATAAATATTAACTTTAAAAGCCCGAAACGACAAAATTTTTGTTATATATATATACCCCGACGGGGTTTTAATGAAAATAGGATGGGACTTGGGGTTTTGTGCCCAACACCCTTGGGCATTCATTCCCCCATTTAATGTGGGAGTATGTGATATCTGTTAGAAAGTTATATATTCCAAAGCAATGGAACACATAAAATATTGCAGAAATATAAACACAGAAAACGCATAAAACAAGAGAGACACAGATATATGTGGTTCACCCAGTTTGGACTACATCCATGGAGAAACAACCAGCCCTTCTTTTATTACATTATCCAGCAAACTGAAGAGATACAACCTACAACAGATCTGCTGTAACACCCTCTTCGCTCTCAATCTCCTCTCTTTTCCTCACTCAAAATATAGATATACATAGACGCAATACAATTCCCTCTTATATAGTGAGGGGTTGCCTTCTAGGGCAAAAAATCCTAAATTAAACATAACTTCTACCGTCAGATCATCTGCCTACTGAACGACCGAGATTGGCTAGAAATTACCATACTTTAATAAGGCAAATTTACATCTATTTTTAGCTTTGGGTCGCTGCCTCTGAACCCCCATCGGGGGACCGCTGGCCCCCAGACCCCCCAGCCGGGGGGGATTGGCCCCCTGGAATCCCCGCAGGGGGGACAAGTCCCCCCTGCACCCCCCCGTGTGGAGGGGTGTACAAACTTCCGTGGGTATACATCCAACTGAAACAAAGACCTTTGAACAATCATGCTCCACACTCAACAATCTCCCACTTGGAGAATGATTGTAGCAACTCCACCACTGCTTCATTTACTGGACAATGACTCCTCTTTGGTCTTGGTTGTTTCAGATCTTCATCGTCATCCTTGAAGACCAATTGAAACTGAGCATATTCTCAGTTTCTCCCTGGTTACAACTTTTGTTAGCATATCTGCAAGATTCTGGTTAGTGTGTATCTTTTCCAGCTTCAACTCTCCATCTTCCAACACTGATCATATGAAATGGTAATTGAGTTGTATGTGTTTAGTCCTGGAATGAAATGCTGAGTTATTTACAAGATGAATGGCACTTTGGCTATCACTGTATAACGTGCCCATATTATGCTCCTTACCCAATTCACCCATAAACCTTTGTAACCAAATCATTTCTTTACTAGCCTCTGTAGCAACAACATACTCTACTTCTGTTGTTGAAAGTGCAACAACACTTTGGATTTTTAAAACCCAACTGATAGTTGTTCCACCAACAGTAAATACATATCCTATAGTGCTCCTCCTGTTATCTCTGTCACTTGCCATATCTGCATCAACATATCCTTGTAGAGAAATGTTTGAACCACTAAAGCATAATGCTTGATTTGTGGTACCTTTCAAATACCTGAGAATCCATTTCATTGCCATCCAATGCTCCTTTCATAGATTCTTCATGTACCTGCTTACAACTCCCACTGCATGTGCAATATCAGGCCTTCTGCAAACCATTGCATACATTAAGCTTCCAACTACTGATGCATATGGAACTTAGACATATAATCCATGTCTTCTTGGGTTTTTGGGCACATTTCCTTGCTAAGTTTGAAATGGCTAGAAAAAGGTGTACTAACTGGTTTTGCATTGTGCATATTAAATCTTTTCAACACCTTTTGTATGTACTCATTCTGAGACAATGTTAATTTACGATTTTTCCTGTCTCTAGTTATTCTCATACCAAGGATTGTTTTGCAGCTCCCAAATCCTTCATTGCAAATGAATTTGTCAATTTTCTTTTGAGCACATTTATTTCCTGCATGTTAGATCCTGAAACAAGCATGTCATCCACATACAATAACAATATAATATAGCTGCCATCATTTTGCCTTTCGATATAAACACAATGATCATAGTGATATCTAGTATAACCTTGTTCAAACATAAACCTATCAAATTTTAGATACCACTACCTTGGAGCCTGTTTTAAGCCATACAAGCTCTTCTTCAACCTGCACACTAGTTTCTCCTTCCCTTTACCTCATATCCTTGTGGCTGCTACATATATATCTCTTCCTCCAAATCCCCATGGAGAAAGGTTGTCTTTACATCTAACTGCTCAATATGCAAATCTTCAACTACTACTAGACTTAAAATAGTTCTAATTGAAGTCATTTAACAACAGGAGAAAATATTTCATCAAAATCAATACCTTTCTTCTGTGCAAACCCCTTCACCACAAGTCTAGCTTTGTACCTCTGTTTTCCTCCATCTTCTTCCTTCAACCTGTAAACCCATTTATTCTTCAATGTAGTTTTTCCTGCAGGCAACCTGACTAAATCCCAAGTCTGGTTATGCATTAAGGAGTCCATCTCTTCTTCCATGGCTACCTCCCACTTCTTCCTGCTTTCAACCTGCATTGCTTCTTCATAACATTCGGGTTCACCGGAATCAGTCAACAATAAATAATATAATGAAGGAGAGTATCGTTCAGGGGGTCTACTTATCCTGGTAGATCTTCTAACACCACTTTCAGGTGTTTGGGGTGCCTGTTGTAGTTTTGATGGTTGTTTTGTTCTAGCTGTTGATCATTATGATTTTCAGGCACCATCACTTTTCCTGATATCATCAAGAACTGCATATTCTTGTTTTCCTTTTCTTGTTCCTTTTCCTGCAACTGATTCTTATACAAGACCTTTTCATTGAATATTACATCTCTGCTCCTAATGATTTTGTGGTTTTCATAATCATATAAGCGATAACCAAAATCATTAACACCATATCCAATAAAGGTACATTTCTTTGACTTTGCTTCAAGCTTTGTTCTATTTTCTTTATCAATATGGACAAAGGCCTCACAACCAAAAGGCTTTAAATAGAGTAGTTTACCTTTTTACCTGTCCATGCTTCCTCTAGAACACCACCATCCAAGGAAATTGAAGGCCCTCTGTTTATTAGATAAACAACAGTATCTACAACATCTGCCCAAAACTATAAAGGCAATCCTGCATGCAATCTCATGCACCTTGCACGCTCCATGATTGTCCTGTTCATCCTTTCTGACACACCATTTTCTTGTGATGTTCTTGGAACTGTTTTCTGTCTGCAAATTCCATGCTCTGAACAGTACTTATCAAACTTTTTGCTGCAATATTCACCTCCATTATCTGATCTAAGACACTTCAATTTCTTTCCCGTCCCAATCTCAACCAAAGCTTTCCATTTCTTAAAAGTATCAAATACATCAGATTTATTCTTAATACAATAAATCCAAGTTTTTCTAGTTGCATCATCAATAAAAGTAACATAATAACGAGAGCCACCGAGAGATGATACCTGAGCAGGTTCCCATACATCTGTATGCACAAGCTCCAATTTTTCATTCTTCTTTTCTTTCCCAACTCTGAGAAATCTGACTCTCTTCTGTTTTCCATAAATGCAATTCTCACAGAAGTCCAAATCAACATTCTTCAAACCCGGCAACAAATTCCCTGAGTGAAGAATCTTCATCCCTTTTTCACTCATGTGTCCAAGCCTATGATGCCATAATGCTGCATCTGCTCCTTTGGAAGTTAAAGCATTAACAGAGTTAGAAATACCATTGCATAAATACAATGTACCAACCTTTTCGCCTTTTGCTATTACCAGGGCTCCTTTGGTGACCTTCAAAGCTTTATCTGTGAAAGTTGTCACACAACCTTCACCGCCTAACTGCCCTGTTGAAATCAGATTTTTCTTTAGATCTGGAACATGCCTTACCTCCTTTAGTAGCCATTGGTTTTCATTCTGCTGTTTTACAAGAACCTTACCCATTCCAACAATTTTACAGGGTTTATCATCACCCAAACGAACTTGTCCAAAATCTCCTTGAACATAGTCATGAAAGTATTTCCTATCAGGTGTGGCATGGAATGAGGCCCCTGAATCTACCACCCAGGAATCAGTAATATTTTCGAAAGAAAGAATCAAAGCATCTTGTAACACCTCACCTATCACATTTGCTTCATGATTGTTTTCTTGCTGTGAATCTCCTTCTTTTCCCTTCCGAGATCT
>APFE030819223.1:110809-187340 GCA_000404065.3 Pinus taeda | reverse complement strand
ACTTGGTCCTTAAAGTTGCAAGTGTTCATCATGGGCTTGAGAAGAGTCGGCTAGCTGACTTCTGCGCTGAGCTAGGCTACGAAAATAGAATCTATGAGAGCTGGCACTACTTTTTGGCCGCGTTTATGATGCATTTCACAGTCATCCATTGACTATGTGGCTTGACCAAGTATGCCTAGTAACACTCCCAATTTAACCTGTTCAATGCCTGGATCGCTTTTCCCTTTTCCTACACCTTCTGCTTCCATTCTGCTTCCAGTCATAGTTTATTTGGTAGGTACCCCAGGGTGGTCTCTTCGATTAAGTTGGCCCTATGTAAATTATCATTTACACAGTCGATAAGAATGTTTGCTTGCGTGGCCGCTGTCTTCACTGCTTGTTCTGCCTGCCTGATTTGATCGTCCCATTTATTAAAGAGAAATTCTTTATGACTCTCGTTTATTCTAGGTGCACTTGCTCTTTTCCCTTCCTCTTCATCCTGCCAAGCTAAGTATTCCGTCACTCGTGTGTCACTCTAATCATAGTCACTTCACAAGTTCGCCACTTGATTGGTGATTTTATCGCTCAACTTGCAATAGTGACTCCATTGTGATATCTTACGTCCCAACTCTTCCTGTTGCTGCAGAAGTTGCTCATTTAAGTCAATAGATTCATAAACAAATTTGGCAAGCTTAGGCTCGTCTTTATGCATTTCTTGTAAAATTTGCAACTGCTTTCCTTTCTCATCTAGACTTCTTTGATAGCCTATCTACATCTGCTGAAAGTCTTCCTGTAACTTCTCGAGCTGTTTCGATGCTTCAATACTAGCATTGGCTTGTTGTAACTGTCGTTGTAGTAGTTGTATTTGATTTTCTTGTTCTTTCAATAGTTGCTGGACTTCTGATGCCTTGTCAATAGTTGCAGAAGCATATGCTCCTGCGATCTGAGACAACTTAGTGAGATTTTCTGTCGGGTTATTGTTGGGGTCTTTCCATAAGACGTCCAAATGTTCAGCATCTTGTGACAGTGTATTTTCTAGTTTTCATTTCTTCCTTTGTCTCCTTACAACTGCTCTATGTTAGGGACTATAGAATACATCCAGTGGGGGAATTTCTTCTACATTAAGTAGAAGCTCAGAAGGTGGAGCGATAGAAATGTGCTCCGTTTCTGTGACACTGCTGACTATGGTCGAAACCACTTCTTACGCTATCTGTGTATTGGTCACAGGTGTTCTTGGGGCTTGCCCTTCAAGATTGATCATCTCGTTGAAGGTTTCCCATTCTTTGTCCAGTTTTGTTGTGACGAGTGGCGCTTTAATGACGGGAGGGGGGACGTCTCTTGGCAGTGAGGTGATAACTTGTTGTTGTGACATTGCACTTGACTGAGCTGTATCTTTAGATGTTTCTTCACTTTTTTCTTGGTCGCTTACAGACCTTTTAGAATGTTCAGGCACTCCTTGCGCAGTGTTAGATTTAGATTTGGAAGTGCTAGAGTTTTCACTGAGGCTAACGCTTGGAGTTGGTTCTCTGGCAGGTAGTCGCAGTTTTCTAGAGGAACATTGGCCAGCCTTCTTTCCCTGTATAACATGAATCTTTGGAGGTCATCTGGAGACAACTTCGACCAAGCTTCCCGCAAAATTTCCTAGAGTGAGCTTCTACTCTGAAACAAATCATCAAACAAATCTTTCTTTCCGACGAATACTTTTATTTTGACGTTCGTTGTGAAATATTGGGCAACATTATTTGGGTCAAATGGCCTTGCTGGAAATTTAAATAATTGTAGACACGTCACATTCTCCACTTTTCGGTGAAAGTGTGTCCTACATCGAACAATGAGAAGGCCCCACAAGCTACAGGAAACTGAGGCCATATGGCCTTCTTCTTGTCTTTTAGGTCTTTGGTCAGGCCGCCTTCTGAGTAGGTTTGATAGGCAATTTCCCGAGCGAAAAGTTTATCGAGGATATATAGAGGTAGGACATGTGGAGGTACAGTGCCTCCAAACACTCTAATATAGGTGAACCATTCTTCCCTAAACCATCTTGCGATGGGGATGATGTCTATCTACGCCTCGGGTGAGCACCTCGGGGGGTCTTCATCATACATCATTCTATATAGGGGTAAGATAAGCCCGTGAAAAATTTGATAGAAGTGTGGGATGAACTGGGAATCCCATAACATTTTATGATAAACATGAATAGGTAATGGGTCCTGGGTAGTCCATTTTCAACCCATAGTGGGGAATTTAGACACATAACAAATAGAATCCATAATATACGCAGACAGATAAAAAGGAGGATAGATCCTTTGAGACAAGGATCTTTTAGACCGGTAATTCATAACAGCCGTGTATAGATTATCAGAAAAGATCTTGGCCCAATCCATAATATCGGCGTTTGAGGCAGCGTCTATTAGTGGTAGCCATTCAGACGAAAATTTATTGATATGCGGCATCCCAAATAATCTACAAAGCATGGCCGCAACAAAACAATACGGAGAGGCGAGGGAACCAATGCTGTACATACCATTTTTGTCCTTTTTGAGCGGCTCCTCTTTTCTGGACCAATCTTTGGTGGTCTCTGTTAGGTTTGGGTTCTCTGCCGCAAATTTCTTGACAAATTGTGCATTGTAAGTCTCCTGCGGTTCAGGAAGATGATACATAAGCTTTAAATCTTGCACGGCGAATGACCCGATGAGCCCATGTCCTTGAACCTTGAATTGTCTGTTGTTCAACTATGCATTGTCAAGTATCCACTTGATAATATCCGTGTATGGTAGAATTTTGGGCCTTGCTGCTATTCGGTGAAGAAATGAACATGCTAGCTCCTCTAAGGATACCTCGGAAGAGCATTGTGAGCCCGCGACAGTATGAACCTTCATTACTCTAGGATTTTCTTCCTCTAGCAGCCTGTACATGCTTTCCCATGTAGATATCCCTGCATATCTGTTGCAGGAAGTGTCTGTATACAAAGGCGCCATCTCTTTCGTCTTTTCCTTCGCCTCAGAGCCTTGAGCTTTATTTTTCTTTCCCATTTGCTCCTGCGTTTGGCCTTGAATCATCTTAGCTCTTCGTTCCCGCAGATTACGAGTGAAGTGGAAATGACTAATTAAGAAAGGTGATGGGAGAGTTTTAAATGCAACAGATATATCAAATATGCCACTTTACGTGAAGTAATTCTTTACAAAAGCATGCGTCTTCATTTCATTTAATAACTGACAACTAATTCATTTACTATAATTAAAAGCGCATGATCTTGAGTCAGATTATGGTAAGTGGCTTTTCTTTGAATAGCGTGCACGAAGGATTCGTGATAAAGTGATTTATGATTTGCTTATGTAACAATGCAAATCACGCCATCGCAAATCGCAAGATCGCAGATTGCACCATCGCAGCGATCGCAGCAATCGCAACATCACAGGTCGCAGAAGTTTGATGTTTATCAAATCTTGCCAGTTCATTTCTACGATATGCGATCGGTGTTATCGCAGATTGGTAAATCTTGAAGTTTTCCTTATGAGTATTAATTCATTGCGATGCGATATTATGCTTAACACGAGGGTTTTGTGCATACTGATATTATAGAGAAATGGAGGCATTTCCTATCTTTTTTGCAACGCGGTTTTAAAGATATTTCCCTTTATCGTAGACTTAGGTTAAATATATTCAAAAGACCTTTCTAAGCTTACGATGGTAACCTTATTTTGAAGAAAGGAAAAACTTGATTTTTCTTAAAAATTTAAGTAAGGGTCCCCATTCATTTAGTATTTTGGACAGCACTTAAATGAACAAGTGGGGGTTGTTGCTGGCCACAACAGGTTCTTCAAATCATTTTTGGTTCTATGCTTGATTTGGCTGATGTGGGATTCCTTAAGGCCCACCTTCCAACAAATATTGTCCCATCGACCTCAACACCTTATCTAAGATAAATATCAAAGATTATTTGGAGTGCCTTGGAACTTCCATACATCAATGGCAAGCCTCCTCTTTGACAACAATAGAAATACAACAATGTCTTGATTTTTAGATCTTGCAAGTGACTCAACTTCAACACATTCATTCTTCCCTATCAAGATGCACTCAAGTACCTTGACACTCATTTACATTATTAGTGAGCTATCCCGCATTGGTTAACGAATTTCATTAATGATCAGTGATTCAATGATTTCTTTCCATGCTCTACTTTGACACATTCATTGACATGGTAAGAATTGTACCATGATTTTTGGTTTTGGATGAAGACTAACGGTTTTATGGAATCAAAAACAACTTGAAACAATATATTTTATTAGTTTCTTATTGCAACATGTTCATCTTGTTTTTCAACAGCACCATGATGGCACCATTACAACACTTTTTCATTCATTTCATTTTCAAGCAAAACAATAAAATTGGACCTATTTCAGTCAATATGCATTATGTTCATGGTTTCCACTTCAGCATGCAGTACACAATCCAAATCAGTGGTTCAAACTTGGAGAAAATAACTCTTTGCAAAAATTGACATTTTCTGCAACAACTACATAAAGTTGTAGTTTCTGCAGCTATTGTTATAACCACCTATTTTTGCTATAACAGCTTGTTCTAGAGGAAATTTTGGCACAAATATTACAAGATATTGGAGCATAAATAAAAAATTCTGAGCTTCTGGGTTTTCTCAGAATATGGTAAATTGAGTAAGACGCAAGCAAAATTAAAAAAAAGAAGCAATTTTCTAGGTCTTTTTAGTGGGTTTTCAAGACAGATTTTCATTTTTCACCATTATGGATAAATTAGGTGAAATTTTAGTATTTTTGAACAACATTATCTTTTCTTCATCAAAATGGGATTCTGAAGGCATGATGTGGTAAAAAAGGTAAAAATACACCATTTCCCTTTTGAAGCACTCAATCTGGCCTTAAAATGATTTCGTGGGGCATATGTTTTTGTGAAACACTGGATGACATGAAAAGTCATTTTCAGAATTCTCAAAAGCCCAAAATTCCAAAATCGATTTTCTAGTGGAATGGTTTTATTCCAACATCTACAACCCCTACTTCAACATTTCAATTTCTTCAAAAGGTCAAATTTGAGGTAAAAAATTTGCAGAAGGCTTTTTAGCTTATTAAAAATTTAGGAAAATATGATGAATAACAACTTTTCCATTAACCATTACTAGCCACCATATCTTTCATTTTGCAGACCACTCATACCATGAACCATCCCTTTCAATTTTACTCATTTTGATTAAATTTTTCTCTGTTCAAAAAGAAATATTTATGAAAACAATATAAACTCAACATACAAGGTTGCAGTAGATGAATTCAAAAGTTGGAACATGAAGACAATTCCAAGAAGCAACTTGGCAAGTTTTTCTTGCTAAAAGTTGATTATGGAATCAATAAGGAAAGTAAAATGAAGAATATGAAACCATAATAAAACCTATGCTTACGGTTTTGTGAGATGCATGGGAAAGGCTTGGAAATTATTCAAGTGAATACACATTTCTGCTCATGAGGCATTAAAGCAGGTTGTCACATCAAAAGTTAGAAGAGATGCCGACATCAAGATGCTCTTTCTAGTAATTGAAGGCAATCAAGCAACAAGTCTTGAGGACCAAGTTTGATTACTTTTAATACTAGAGGTATGACATAATTATAAGTTGAATGGGTAGTTGAATGATGTCCTTCATTAATGAGGACTACTGGATCATTTCTTGGGTATTATAATTTAGTTGTCCTACATATTGCTTTTACCTTTGAGAATGAAGTATTGGAATGGTTCGAGGTTTTTGGAAATAGATACATTTATACACTTGAACATTAAGTCCATAATCATATATCGAGTATAAAAAGCTTCAACAACATGATGATCAACAACATCAAGGCCACTTACATCAAAGACCAGTTTTGTAAAGATATTGTTAAAAGAAAAAGAAAGAAAGGTAACATTTTATTTGTTTCTTTGCAGTAAACTACAGAACATAGAATATATGGAAATTGAAAATATATCTCACTTATGTTGTATGGCGTTTTTGAATCTAACAAGACCCATTAAAACCTATTATATTTCATGATATCCCGTTTTTCAAATGATGAGGAGGCTACAAGGGTGAAGAATTAATTTTTTTCTTTTCACCTTGTTGACTTGGTTTTTATCCTTTTTCTTGACTTCATAAAGCCACTCCATCCATCCATTCATCAATCATATTGTCATTTGTGCATACACGTGTTACACGAGCAACAATGTTACAAGAACCGGACTTCTAAGCTAGATGTCCATAATTCTATTGTTTTTGTATGTTTCTTCATTGAACAAGTTAAAATGTGTTAAGTTCCACAAGTTGACATTTTCTAACAGTCTCCAAATTTTGAAGTGAAATCACAAGTTGATGAACTTTAAGTAGTGGCCTAGAAAAACTAGAAGATGTAGAATGTAGTAGAAAGGTTGACAAATGATATCTACCATTCAGTGTAAAAAAGAAGCACTCTTATCACTCTAATAGGTCAGTCAATGCCTTGGTCAATGGAAAAATGCACAACAAATTTAAGTGACAAAGCATACTAGAAAACTATTCAAATTTGCTAAGAAATGGTGTAAGAAAGTTAAGTCATTCTCAAAGATACATTTTAGAACAAATAATTTGATCAATTTTTGTAATTTGCATGAGGACATGCAAAGATCTCAGTATGGGGGAGATGTTGGGTCACTAATTTGTCATCATTTTCACCATAATTCTTCATGATGTGTCACTATATGTCTAAGTGGTTAATTAACATCGTTTTCCTTTATTTTTAGTCGATTAAGAAGAATTTTGCATGGTTTTAACTAATGATAGTTTAGCAAGTTCAAGTTTCTGTATTTTTGTGAATTTTCTGTAGCCACCTCCATGGTTGAGGTAGTAGCACCAATCTAGAAGGAAATCCAACACACGCAAATTATTTATAAAGGTTCCAATATAGATTTCTGTTGGTCAGATACCACCCATCTCGCACATCTAGACCTCTAATATCAAATCAAGGGAAAAAATAGGCATTTTGACCAGTCAGCTTCAAACGCGTTTTCTGTGTAAACTAAAATGAATCTCGCAAAACAAAAACATGGGTTTTATTCAAAACAGAACTAGTTAAGTACTCACTAAGTAGTTTTCCTAAATTCGTTACCATTTGGGAGATATTTCAGGTTCGTTAGAGCCCTATTTTGTAGGTTGCATAAGCAAACAGTGCACCCATGTGTCAATAAATGCCCAATCAAGCAAACAAAAGTTGGAATGGATTGTTCTTTCGAATTCGTGACAACTAGGTGTCCATTCAGTTAGCCATATGAATCTCCATGAAGTTACATTGTAACCGCTATATAAACACTCTATTGAAGCAAAGGAGGAGAGGTTAATTTATGTATGCGACAACAATGTTTTAAGACTCTGTTTTTTCTCTATTAATCAAGAAGTCCTTTGAATTTTCCATGCGTAGCTAACTGTTTGATTAGATTTCTATGACCAACTATTTGTGGAGGGCCCCTGCAAATAGTGAAGGTTCTGCATATTTGATATCTTTATTTATCATTTGTTGTAGTTATTTACATGTTGTAGTATTAATTTCAATTAAATAGCGATAACAATATTTCACTAATCATTCTTTTTTAATTGTTAAGTTGTAATGATAATAATTTTAGTGTAATCATTTCTCAAATATTTCTTTGCAGTTTCATTTCAGTGTATGACATATTTCTTTGTAGTTTCATTTCAAAGCATTCATTTCAGAGCATGAGTGATTTCATTGTAGTTTCATTTTAGAACCTTTAATTTCAGAGTATGAATGATTGATAATGATAGATGTGTGGTTCTCATTTTAACTAGTAGTCAATTTCATTTTGGTTTTTATGCAAAGGATTGTTAGAACATTAGATGAATAATTTTGCTTTTAGAAATTAAATTCATGTTGTAATAGATTGGTTAAGTTTTCTTAATTTCATGAGACAATGTGAGTTTTCTTTAGTTTCATTTTGCAAGTGTGAAGAACATTTTTGATTTCATTAGGAAGGAGTGAGGAAATTTTAGGAATTTAATTATGATTGAATATGTTAATTTAGTTTTATTTAAAGAGTAAGATAGGAATGTGAAACATTGTTAGAAGTAATTTTCAATAACTCAAGCACACGCATTAATAATCTAATTTACTAAAAAAAAGGCTTCTAGCATATATAGTGCATTTTCACTTCAAAAGTTTACCAACTCCAGTCGATAATTTATGTATCAATTTAAGAAAATTGAATTGACAAACAATGGTCATGAATCATTAGATATTTTTTGGTAGACCATGCTTGATTGGGTGTAAACAAGGTATATATACTGGGCAAGAGAAATAATTTTCTCTTCAGCAATGAATTCACCTTTCAAAACATCCTCAGTTATATCGGGCAATAAATATTTAACAAACCATTATGCCAATAACTGATCCAAAATAAAGGTTTTCACCATTCGATGATGACATCTCCTCTCGTGTATGTGATGTGATATGTGTCTATAGTCATATCTTTTAGAGAGGTCAAAAGCTCGATATCGGTCCCATAATGAGTTAGAAATGTTGTTTCCAGTGCCTTGAAGTCAATAAATGAAGCTCTAGGTAATTCTACATACCATTTTGTTGTTGGACTAGTAAGAGTTTTCTATAAAAGACACAAATGAATGGAATTGTCATTTGAGTTCAAAGAACAACATAAATGATAATTCATGATATGGTTTGATGGGTCTTCTCTATGATTCCTGTTGAAATTGGGAATATCACTCGACAGTGCAGTTGGAATAGCCAGTCACCAAAGAGAATGATAGTTTGGATCGTTGGTAAGTCGGGAGAGATCTGGTAATTCTAATGTTATGAAAGGAAACTTCTTATTGAATTCCATTTGTGGGGGTTGATAACCTTGTGGGTAAAGGTTAAATGGTGGTGGGGGATATCCTTGATAAGACGTAATGGGTTGAACCACTGCCACTTTCATTTCACTAGGGTAAAGAGGAGTTTCAAAAGTAAATCAACCCATACCAAGTTTCCCACTTCCAAGAAAAACTTGATAAGGTTGTAAATATTGACCTTGGATGTACTAATCTTGATAAGGTAGTTGTGTTATGGTTGTTCTTTTTCCAATAAGGATTTGTGGTATATCTTGTAAAGGTTGTCCAGAGGGAATTTGCATCATTCTTATACCAAGCTGGTTGGTTTGTACCGTGGCATGCCCTGAATAGGTCGATTTACTTATACATGGGATATATTATAACCAAGTGGGTTAGAAGAGGTTTGTAATACACCTTGAACATGCTGGTTTGATGGGATTTGAGAGATCCCCTATACCGGTTGAGTTGTTTGCATTTGAGATACAACCTAAAGAAGTTTAATTGTTTGAAGTGGGACTTGGACAGGTTGACAAGTAGGAACCTAATGCATGGCCTAAACATGTTGATAGGTTTGACCCTAAGTTAAAACCTAACTAGGTTGACTAGACACACGAAGGGTAACATTCCAAGGAGTGGAAACCATTCTTGGAAATGGAGCACCAACAGGAAGAGGACTTGTGACGGGCGAAACACCAATTTGTAACATCTGATAAGTGGGTAGGATCATTCTAGCATTAGGTTGCCCCCAAATAAAGGATAAGGAGTGAAAGGAGGCCACTTCCCCACATCAGGACGGTATCAAGTATAAGATGGAGTGGGTTGTTGTGGGCATCCTAATAAACTAAGAAGCACACCATATTGTTGATCAAAAGGATTTTGGGGTGCAACATGTGGAACAAGTTGTGGGGTGTTTGGCAAAGATAAAACATATAGTATTCCATATGATGAAGGTAAAAGAGAAGTCCAAGGACTCGTCGACGCACCAAAAAAGGTACCTGACAACAAATGGTATATAGGTGGCATTGATGGGCCACCATATAGGTGAGTTTCTAGTGAAGTGTTGAACAAATAAGTCACCGCAACTTTAGTTGATTCTCTCATAATGATAGATACATGTTTGGTGACTGTCACTAATTTCGTCATGGTTAGAATTCTCAAAGGATTATGTGGATCAATTTTCCAAGGAGAGTTCAAGAGTGAATTAATTCGAGGTGTTTGATGTAAAGGAGCTTGTAGTTCAGTATCAGGGGTAACAAATGGAAAATTTTGATAGAGAAGAGTTCCTATTATGTGAACCTGAGTTTGAGGTCAAGTAGGCTCTTCCTCAGTAATTTCCTCTATACTCAGTAAAATAGGTGGAAGATTTTCTTCTTCAGCACCTAAAGGAAAAGGTTATGGATGAGACAAAGGCAAAGAAATGAAAGAATAAGCTCCTGAAGTGACTGTTGTAGTAACTTTTTGTTCCTTAGGTTGTAAGATTTTCGACTCTACAAATTCAGGTTTTATAACTTCAAGTTCCAATGTATCAACAACTTATGGTTGAGAAGTTTCAACTGTTCAAGCTCACTAGTTTCCAAGGATGTAACTTCAAGTTTGGTACTAATAGGAAGTGATGATTCTGGTTGACTAATTTTAGACATAGTTCCATATAGGGCAACTTCTGGTTTACTGAGTTCGTTAGTTTGCATTTTCTTATTTTTACGTTTTCCAGGTGTTGCCTCTTGAGGTAAAGGAGGCAATGTTTGAATTCTACTCGAATGACGAGGGTGTTTTTCCATGGTTAATTAATTGATTTTAGAAATTAAAAACACAAATAAAAAGCAAAGAGGGGTAACTAGGAAAAAAGGTTTACCAAGTCATTGCAAACTGTAATATATGGTTAAGTATGTGTAGACAATCTCCCCGAATGTTGTGTTTGGCGTATCATAGTTAACAATGTGACCAACTCAGTTACCTATGGATGGTTTGCAACCTAGTGGTGACTTCCAAAATATACCTTGAGGTACGTGGAATAAAAATATACCCCCTCAAAATATACCAAAAGGTATGTGGAAGAATGTTTCGATATACTCTGATGTATGTGGAAAACGAATCATCCCCAAGATGTAACACTAACAAGAAATGACAACTTCTACATTTAGAGACATTGGAACACGTCTTCTAGCCTAGCCCACTAAATGTGTTGTTAATGTTCCAAATTATCCTTAGTTTAATTGATAATTTAATGTAGATCTTGAGTAACGTTTCACTTTCATGGTTCAAAACAAATGTCCCCAAACTCCAAGAATGCAACTAGCATGAGAAAGAAATCTTTTTCATTCGATGAAGATCTATCTAAAGAAGGGAATAAGTTTCAAAAAATTATGTAACAAACAATAAATTCCAAACAAGATCTTCAAATTCTATTATTCCAATTCAAAAATTCAAAGCCCTAATACATGAGAAAATGTTTTTTCTTTTCTTTTCTTTCCTTTTCAATTTTCAATGCAATGAAATATGACTAGATTATTGAATAAAAAACATTCACATAGATTAGAACTATAACATGAAAGTCTTTTAAAAAATAAATAACTAAGCCAAATGATTAAAACCATAATTGACAAGAAGAAACAAAATCAATCAAACTCTTATCAAAAGGAAAGCACACATAAGTTTCAAACAAGTTTTTGGCTTTACAGAGACCTTGGACAGAATAGAGACTCAAGAAGACACTGTAAGCAAAACATAATTCAAAGCAAGGCAAGGAAATTCATTTTTTTTGCACTTACAAGGTTCATCGCAGGTAGTATATAGAAACCAATGCGAGCCATCACGCTTACAGAATGGGTCAAGTGCGCTTGGGACACTCTGTCTTAGAAACAAGAGTGCAACGAGGCTAATTTTATGCAAAACACTAAAAGCTGACCATAATCAAGCTCAAAATGATGCTTTCCTAGGTTCGATAATTGTCTGAAAAAGGTCAATTTCAGAGTTCCTAAAAGGCTAGACAAAAGAAACCACTAAAGAACAACCCATTCCATAGTGTAGTCGCCAAGTTGTTTTATGGATAAATTCCTTCTATGGACAACAAAAATCTCCCCAGACCTAGTGGCTTGATCTAGAAACAACCAAGCCAAAACTGGTATGCTTTCCTTAGATAATTTTGAAATATGGAAGAAAGAATTACTTGGGAATCAACGCATGCTCTCTTATTCTCCCCGCTTGCAAGCTTTAGCTCCAGCTCCATATGCTAAAATTGGAACCTACAAATCATCCAAAACAAGAAAGAGGACCAAAACATACAAATGACATATACAAACAGCTCTAAACAAGAAGGCAAGGATTCATTGTTCTACATATGCATAAATGAGGCATAATGCATAGGAAAAGAAGGCATTTCTGTATTAATACAAGTAGGAGAAGATTACAACCCTTGTAGGCCTTGACCTTGTCAATCTCTCCCGACCATATTTTCCTTTATTTTCCACAGTAGCAAGCCTTCAATCATACCTTAATAATATGGGTGGATTATGGACCTCTAGACAGAAACGAGTAGCTTAGGGACATAACTAAGAGTCTCATAAAGCCAACCAAGTTCTAATAGAAGGTAATACATTTATAGGAGAAATGAGGAGGTACTGGATCTATTAAACTAGGGTAATATCCACTTTAGAAGGGGACAAGCTCCATGGAATAAGTGATAAAACCTCATTTGTAGGAATTCAAGGACATCTTTAATAGAGAATTGAAACTTCCATGATATAAGCCTCTAGAAGTGGAAGCTTCAAACTTACATTTAATTTTTTCCTCATTTCAAGGGTCATCACACTTGGAGTGAAAGAAATCTGCGTTAACCAAAACTTTTTAATTAATGCAATCTATGCCATCACACTTACTGAACTAGGAAAGTGCGATGAGGACCTAAATTAGGTTTTTAGCCAATGCAATATAGGATTCTTGTAACTTCTCTGAAGGGGATGATTTTATCTTTGTTGGGGATGATTACAAAGTGTGAATGGATGATGATTGATTTGGGTTCAAGTTCATTTGGTTGAATGTGAAAAAAGGGCCTATAACAATCTTGATGCAGGGAGGAAGGCCTGTATGCTACCATTCAAAAGTATTTTATTATCACCCAAAAAATGTTCACCTAGCCATTTCTTACTAGGTGGATCAAAAAACACCATGTAGGATTAATTTTACCATGGTAAAACCCACTTTCACCATAAGAAATAATTTAGTAAACCATTTTCCTAAATCATTTCTCATTAAAATCCAAAAAACCCCATGAGAATAATTAAATAAATCATTATTTATTATTATTCCTAATTTTCCTTTTGAGATAATTATTAAATCATTATTTAATAATTATTCCAAAATCATATTTTTTCTTAATTATCATAAAGTGATTAATAAATCATTTTTATTTGTTAAATACTTGAACCACTTTCTAAATAATATATTTTGACCATTTTGAATATATTTTCCCTCTCAAAAAATATAATAAAGTATTCACAACGGCTAGATTTTGATTTAGTCAATAACATTTTATTATTTTATAATTCCTAATTTAGCTCAATACTTTGTTATAAATAGATGGTTTTCTATTCATTCTTCACAATGACCATTTTCAGTGTCAACATTATCATCTCATAGCATTTGAGCTACCACTTGAGTTAAAGCACTTTTTTAGTTTTCCGCCCATTGCAAATTGAGAGAGAGAAGCATGTTGCTGAAGCACGAGGACAAGAAAGGACCTATTCCACAGAGGGGGAACTACAAACCCATTTTGTAATTTCTCCTCACTAGGTGTATCCATTAATAAAATTATCATTTGTTCAAGTTCTTCATTGGGTTATTGCACTTTGATTTTGTGTTGTTATATGTTTCTATTTGCATGATCCATTTTGCTGCAGGTTTTTCCTCATGTTTTATTACATATATGAAGCATAAAAGAAAATATATTTTTTTGTTAGGGTTATAAGTCACATATAATTTAAGTGAAGGGATTTTTTATCACTTGTAGAAATAATTCACACCAACATATTTCATGGCATAGCTCTCAACTACCCTACCTACGACAAAGAGCTCTATGCCCTGATACAAGTTGTGAAGAAGTGGAAGCACTATTTGATGGGAAAGGATATAGTAATACACACAAATCTCTAGCCATTACAATACCTGTAGGACTAGAGTAAGCTACAACATACTAGAAATTACAAATGGATGGGGTTTATACAACAATTTCATTTAGTTATCAAGTGTAAGAAGGGAAGCACAAACAAGTTAGACGACATGATTTCAAGGCCACCCAGATCAAAGATCACATATTTCGGAAATTTGATGCACATGGAGCCATTCACCCATGATGCATAAAAGGAGGCATATTTAGAGGATGAGGAATTCAAGGAGGTGTTTCAGAATTTGCAAAACTAGAGTGTTACACAGTAATTTATCACCACTTTCATTCCCGGTCTTCCTACTGTGTCATGTGACCAAGTCCAACATGTCCAAGACAGACAAATTCTCTCCCATGCTACCAATTGACCCACTTTTTCGAAGTTTACTACCTCATCACAACTTTTGGCTAAATAAATGCGCTGATAGGCGCTGATGAATTGTCCATGCGCGCTGCCAGCACAGAAGTACACCTGATTCCCGCGATGGCCCAATTTTAGGCACTAACGCGGAGCTATGTGAACTCTTCAACGATGATATGACTATCTGCACTGTTCACTTGCAATGTCAGCACTGAATCTCAGTTCTGTGCCCACGATGATCCAGATTCGGTGAATTGTTCCAACAGCCGACCTTCCAGATGACTCCAGACCTGGTTGTTGGCCTTGTTTATGTCACCCTTCCTTCCTTACTGTGGCAGTTCTGTCAATTGTGCTACCTTCCTTGGTGAGAAGCTCTCCTTTCCACCTTTCATGGAGACTCCTTCTCCTATTTAAACTCTCACCATTGATGTGCATGGTTAGTTTCTGATAGTTGGCTAGTTGAGTAGTGTTGTTAGTGTTTGTCAGTTTGCTAGCTAGCTAGTGTGAGAGTGATAAGTGTGGGATTGCTAATAGCTTGTGGAAGGTTGTGAAGCGCCCTTGATCTTGTGTAAAACTTATGAGTGAGAGAGCTCTTGTATGTTGGGAGATCCATCTTCAAAGAGTGAATGCTTGAAGAACATTGTTATTCGGGAATAGTGTCCACTCAGATGTTGCTATTCCCACTAAGATGGGTGGCTATCTTAGAAACAAACAATCAAAATTTACTATTGTTTCCTTTTATGAAAATAGACGAGAAGAGAACCAAGAGGACCAACCTGAGTCTTGTGTTTGATTTCCTCTCCTTCTTGATAGAGTTTCGCCGCTTCTTCTTTGTCTTCCCAGCTTCAAAAGGACCTGTGGAATCACAACAACATACTACTATGCAAGAAACAATGATCTAAATTCATAAATAATACAGAATCAGATGTGTATTAACCATATACATGCATATATAAACAAGTACACGAGAATATGGAAGGAAACAAGAATAGATTTATTCAAATGAAAAGTAGCAAGAGGATTACAACCATATGCTTTGACCCAACATCATCCTCCAGCTAGGAAGCACTTCTTCACCTCAAGCAAAGCTAGATCACCCAACACTGTGAATGTACACCAGAAAACCAACAACACTTCTTTATAAGATACAAAATTCCAGCCTCTGGATCTCTATGATGAGGGATCCATATATATATGATTACAGAGAGGTGAGTCATCTTCTGGGATCTTGATTAGTGTCTTATCTCTGATAGTTCCTGCTTCCACTTGGAGAATGATGTTCGCTTACTCATCCCTGGTTGAAAATGGAGTGGCAAGTGTCAGAGGGGAATCTTCTAGAAGATTCCATGATCTTCCAACTCGCATTTTGTCCCTGCCATTTGTCCATTATCGACCATCGCACCCTACAGAGAAGAAAATCAGTATGCATCGCACCCTGTACACTGGGAAGGTGATATGCATCACACCCCCTGCATTGAGCTTTTAGTATGGCCTGGTTTTGACCATTTATGAGCAATTTTCAGTGGAGAACTTCTGGGAGATGATGTAATCAGTTAACCTTGTTCCTTTAAGCAGTGAAGCAACACTTTTAGGGACTTAGGAGCCCTTAGTTTATGGACATTTATGATTGGGGTTGAAGTGCCCAAAAATGTCTATAACAGTTGCCCCCTAAAGCATGAGGTTGTTAATATTTTTGATGTCGGGTGAAATGCTTTACTATGAGGATCTGAAGTTTTTCCGAGCTGGGAGGCGACCTGTATTAAGATACAATACAATACATTATTTTGACAACATTTTTCATGATCTAGCTGAGGCGGGCATTCCCATGCTCAGCTTTATAAATTCATTCTCATGTACATAGGACAGAAAACCGTCTGTGTGACAGACTGATGATATGGACACATCATCCTTTGATTTGGACGATCATTTGTTTGGAAATGATGTACACTGGATGTTTTTATATTCCTGAATATATCGCAGCCCAGATGGATAAAACTAGATTTGGGGTCTTCAAAAATCGTTCAATCTTCACTCGGAGTACAAGTCGATCCATGTGAAAAATGTTCTGGAGTCGAACATGGAAAGACATCGCCTGATTACCAGCCAATGATGTAAGCTGTTAATAGGCGCAAGAGGAATCACCAACAATGACAATGACCCTCAAGGTACTACAGTACAATTTACGTGGTGTGAAAAGGGACTTGGCATCAAACACCACGTAAAATCTCTCGATCGAAGGCCATTGATGTAAACCTGCCGCCGACAGTGAGAAACTTGCCATTGAGGCATGCAAGCTTCGAAGTACTGAAAGTGATGTTCCTAAGTCAACTTCTTGGATAATGAGCTGATGTCGACAAGAAGCGACCCATCGCAGGAGGGCCTTAATGAATCCCACATCAACGACACAGAATGAAGAAAATGATTTTGGAGGTGAAAACAAAATGACGATACAGGGTTTAGGGTGGCGGTCATGAAGGAATGAAGCATGAATGTATTGCAGTGGGTGAGACACAGGTGAATTGTCTAAATAACTTCTCTTGAACATATCGGCGACACTGATGATGGCTTGGTAGCATTAACCCCAAAAATGGATGGTGTGATGGACCAATGGTGATGACCAGTGAATGAAACAACCCAACCCGGCATGGATACAGAAGGAAAGTGTCATGTTCAAGAGCGACTTGCTACCAATAAAGTTTCTTCAAGTTTTCTTCCCAATTTTCCCTAGTCATTGCTGATGAGTACCTCTTTATTTTTGTCAAGCTTGAGGAGGATAACATATTCTTGTTCTATAATCTGCCCTTCGGGCAAACCTGTCACTATATTTTAGCGAGTCTAATGACAATTGAAACTCGTTCTCGTCCATTTGGATGATTTTGTCGCTATTCAGTTTTAACGAGTTTAACGACAAAGATAACTCCATCTCTTTCAATTTTAGAGAGTCTGAAAGAAACGGAAAGGAGGCTCCAAAGATTCGTTTTCATTTTATAATCCCTTAAGTCTAAAAAAGCATAAAGTAATACAAAAGGATGAATTTTCGATAGTTTTAATGAGCCGAACAAAACAAGCACTCGATCTTTTTGTGTAATAATCTCTCAGGTCCAAAAAGATTAAATATAGAGGAGAGATAGCACTTCCGATGCCTTTAACAAGCCGGAGAGGCCAATCGCTCGACAATATTTTCATATTTTACGAGTCAGGTGAAAAGAGCTTAAAGAAGACTCATTTTCGAGGAACGAGTGATGGTTTCGGGTAGCAGCTGATTCCAGGTAAGATTTGGAATTTTCCAATCACAACAATGTCACAAGGATGGATAATAGAATCACTCTTCGCAGATGTTCCTCGAAGGGGTAAATAATCATATGGGGGTGAATGATCGGCTAAAAAGGGAGTGGAGGTGATGGCGAGAACACGACCAAGGCTCAAAAGCTGGCGATAAGGCATTCACAATGGTTATTTACCCGTTCATTTTTTAATGAGCTTAAACGCTGGGGGAGACATTTGCTCATGACTTATGTTTATTTTTTAACGAGCTTGAACTATGCGCTAAAACTGCTCGTGGAGAGTTTATTTTTTAACGAGCTTGAACTCTGAGACAACATTGCTTGCCATGATGGTCATTGATTTTTTTATTTACCCTTAACATTTCGTTCTTTCAAAGATTGTACTACCTGTTCATTTGCTTCATCAAACTGATTAGAAATGAAAACATATGCTTGATAAATGAGTTAAAAACACTAATATTTTACTTGAATTACGTGCATAGTAAATTAAAAGTGACTTTTACCTCTCATTTTACCATTTCACTTGAATTTGGTTTGTTGGAGCTCTGGAGGTACTTTTCCCCCCTGATTTTCACCAGCAGATTCCAAGAGTTTCTGTGGATGATTCTTGACACCATTCGGACCAGGTAAGAGCTAAACTTGTGCTCTTTCATTACATGCCTTTCTTTTTGGATTTTGAGCTTATTTCCTTGCCCTACTAAGCCCCTAGGGTTTGAAGAACTCGCCCTAGGATCATCGCACCCTTCCTTAGTCGAAAGGTGCGATGCATACTAATATCTCCACTGACTAGTTATTATGCATCACTCCTAGTACACTTGCTGGGGTGCGATGGACGTAGGGAGGAAATTGTTTTCATAGTTTCCTCATGAATTCTTACCTTTTTTTTACCAACTGAATATCCTAACTCTTCCCTTGTTTGTTTTTCAGAGATTCATCGGAGCAAAATGGTTGTTACATGGTGAGAACTCGAGCATGAAGAAGAGGACACTCTTGCTTTACATGATCCGGGCACAATAGTTGCATTATGGAACTGTGGCCTGTTGAAGTTTTTCCGTATCTCTAGCATGAGGCAACAAATCAGTTTGTTGCAGTATTTCCTCAATGCCTGGGATCCTATCAACCAGGTATTCCCAGATTAGGCAATCGATCCCCTTGACAGTGGTGGACATCTATTTTCTGACCGGTTTATCGAGGCATGGTGCCCCTCTCTCATTATCAGGCTCTGCCCGTGGGGGTGAGTCCGTGAGGGAGTACATTCGTCGTCATTGCAGAGAGGGATCTCATTCGAGTGTGGACGACAAGATCAACATCTGAGATGTCACTGACCGGCCCTTGTGGACCATTCTATTTACTTTTGCTAGACTGGCTGGTAGTTCTGCTATTCACATAGCCAACAGATCTTATATGCAGTATGCTTTGGAATGCCTTGAACTGAAGGTGTTCAATTGGTGTGATGCAGTACTTTCAGTGATGAAGGAACAATTGACCAAGGTGAAGAGTGGCAGATCCAAGAACTTTGGTTATGGTTCTATTTTGACTGCTTTCACCTTGGAGAGAATCCCACTGATGCAGCCATAGTACATTTCACTTGGCCTACCTCCACCGACCGAACCACGGATGAAAATATGGGTCAATCTCATGTCTCGACACACTAGTCAGCCCTAGATTTATTTTTCTGAGACCTTCTTCAAGTGCTTTGACCATTAGGAGATGGTTTATTCCAGGTTCCCATATGCTGGTATGGATTTTCGAGGTGATCCAGATTTGGTGCTGCCGGTTGGTGAGTAGTGGGGTGCCATGGGTAATTCTTCTAACCATATATTTGTTCATTTTTGTTTATAATGTTCTTATATTCTTATGATCAAGACTAATCAAAGCTCATGTGCTCATGCAGATATTGGCCCAGTTCGACCAGTTTGAGTGGCATACTACTGGAGTGCCGAGTCGATGGACTAGGATCTTACGCATGATTGCACAGGCAGTGACTTATTATCACCAGGATCATTAGACTAGGGTGCCCCCTAGAATTTTGAGTTTTGGGTCATTTGACCAATTTTTTCTTGGTTACAGAACATTATGTACAGACTATAAACAGTTATGGAATATATTTTTGATTTTCGGAGCTCTATTTTGGTTCAGTTACATAATACTACTGCATATATTGATGTGATGCTTCTTTTTATAAATGTTGCAAATGTCTATCTAACACATAATTTGCCAATGAGTCTATTAATGTGTTTAAACTTCTAGAAATATGTTGATATTGGATGAAATCGAACTATCTTTCCAAAATTTTTACCCTTAGGAACATGAGATAGATAGTTGGATTTTGTATAGCATAGATGCCGTTGAGTTGTAGAATGACGAGCTGTGAGTCTAGCCTGACGACAATTCAGCATATGTCATGTGTGATGGCATCAGAAAGGAGTTCTATCAATGCACTGTACTCAGTGATATTGTTCATAGACCGACAAATACACACTCCTCTGAAACTTACTAACTCGCCACTGGGATTGAAAATAGCCCATGCCGCAGAAGACAGGTTCTGCGAACTACGACTTGCTCCGTCGTCATATCCAACGAATGATTCCAGTAGGTTCGACATATGCAACGAATGTAAAAAGTGAATTACTGAACCAAATTAAATGCTCTTGGCGAGAACAAAAATGTAACAAAAGCACGAGGATTACTATGCTAAATCAAGCATAGTAACGCTTGAGGTACAACCTGTTGCGAGGTTGCAGCAGTGGAATCTCATCATAGTCCATCAACTCGTAGGCTCCTTTTGCTAATACTCGTTTAACAATATAGGGACCCATCCATAATGATTTGAATTTCCCTGCTCCCAATTTATCAAATTCCTGGTCATAAAGTAAAACCAGCTTACCCTCTGAGAAGACGCGAAGTTTGACATTCTTGTCGAACTGTGCTTTGACTCGTTTCTTATGAGCCTCGTTAGCCGAAGCTGCATCACAATGGGTTTCATACAAATGTATTAGTTCCAAGAAACGAGCCTCTTCTTCTGAGGTTTTGGGGAGAAGGTCGACTGCAAGTTTGAGGGACGAGATTTCACATTGAACCGGTAAGATTTCTTCCAGACCGTACACCAATTGAAAAGGTGTGAATCCGGTTGCATTTCTTACCGATGTCCGGTATGCCCACAAGGCCGAGTACAGGATTAGGTGCCAATTCTATGTGGACTCTGATAATCCTTTGCAGCATGCGCTTTAGGACTTTGTTGATTGCTTCAACTTGTTCGTTAGCTTGCGGATAGTACGGGGTAGAGCTGTCGTGGGACAGTCCTAATTTGGCAGCCAATTCAACCATCATGTGATTGTGAAAATGTGATCCATGATCTACGAATATAGCCTGTGGAACGCTGAATCTGGAGACTACGTGATTGAAAAAGAAAAGGGCAGCCGTTTCGCCATTGTTGTTTAATGTAGGCATCGCCTCGGCCCATTTGGTAAAATAGTCCACCGCGACTATTATGTGCCCATGCCCCCCAGTCGAGGTGGGGTTACATGTCATGAAATGTATGCCCCATTTGGCGAATGGCCCAATAGCTACTATTGGTTGCAGTGGTGTGGTTGGTCTTTTGGTTTTGCTATCAAAAATTTGGCAAGCATGACAACTTCTAACTACGGTTATGCAATCTTTGAACATTGCTGGCCAGAAGTATCTTGCTCGTAAAATTTTGTGATGTAGCATAACCAGATTGATGCCCCCCACATGCGCTTGAATGGCAGTCATTCAGGACTTTTTCAGCCTCCTCAAGGGTGAGGCACCTCTGTAGAACTGTGTCGATACCATGACGGTAAAGAGTATCACTAGCAATCACGTAGAATTTTGCTTGGTATCGAATACGTCAGTGTTTGGAGTGTGAGGTATTAGACCTATATGTTTGTGTCTGGAGATAAATGATTATATCTCCATACCACAGATCTCTTGAAGATATTAGAAACAAATTTTCATCCACGATTACTTCTTCGGATGTGGCATTGTTGGACGATGATGGGAGGTCGCATAGTAACTCCACGAATACCAGGGCTTTATTTGATTTCGATTTTTTGAATTCCAAATCAAACTCTTGTAGAATTTCTATCTATTTTGAATATTTGCCCCCAACAACTGTCGCAAAAATATGTAAGTCGTGGGGTTGCAATCTGATAAAATGGTAGTTTTCCTGAAGAGGACGTAGTGTTGAAATCTCTGTATCACTTGAACAGCCGCGAGAGCGAGCTTTTCAATGTGGGAGTATTTCATTTCCGTACCATTTAAGTTTCAGCTTAAATAATAGATAGGATGTTCAATTCCATTGTCTTCTTGAACTAATACCATTGCTATGGTCATATCTGCTGCAGCCATATATAGGTTAAAGTCTTTTTAATAATCAGGAGCATACATTAATGACGCTTGTATTAGATATTTCTTTAAAGCATCGAAGGAGGGTTGTGTGACCTGGTCCCAAATGAAGGGTACTTCCTTTTTCAAAAGACGAGTTAACCTTTAGCTAGTTCGGTGTAATTTGGAATGAACCTCCTGAGGAAATTTGCTTTCCCTTGGAGTTTCTGAATCTAAAGCAAGTTTGAAGGTGGAGGCAAATCGATGATTACTTGAACCTTGCAAGGGTCAAGACGAATCCCATCCTTTGGGACGACGAAGCCAAGTAAACGACCAGGACTGACACAAAAAATGCATTTGTGTAGATTGAGTCATATCTTGTAGTGTTGGCAACATAGAAATATTGCTCTCAAATGGTGTGGATGATCGGTCCGCTTTCACAAATGAGCTGGGAGATCATCGAGATAAGGTTGAACGATGTTTTTGATTTCATGGAAAGCATAGTTCATTGCTCTCTGAAAGGTTGCCCCTGCATTCTTCAAACCAAAGGGTAGCTTTCGATATGCGAATGTGCCCCACAGACAAATGAATGCAGTCTTTGACTGGTCCTGTGGGCAGATATTATTTGATTATACCCGAAAATCCATCCATAAACGAAAAGATTTCGCATCCAGTGCATTCATCAATTATCTGGTTGATAAAGGGTGTAGGGTAGTTGTCCTTCAAACAAGCTTCATTTACATCCCTGTAGTCGATGCACACTCTAATCTTTCCTTGTTTTTTCATCACAGGAACAATATTCGATACCCAATCGGTTAGAGGAACGGGGTAAATGAAACCAGCATGGAGGAGTTTTTCAGCTTCTGCCTTGATGGCAATGACTTTCTTGGGGTGCACCTGCCTTAGCCATTGTCATACCGGTTTGACATCTGGATACATCTTAATTTCGTGTTCAACAATGCTTGAGTCGATACCTGGCATTTCATCATATGACCAAGCAAAGACATCTCTAAACTCACGAAAGAGAGTGCTATATATTTCTAGTTCAGAAGAAGAACAATATTTGCCAACATGAATGTTCTCTACAACATCTGTTTTGGTCGAGATATTTATGACAATAGTCTCTTCGATATTAGATAGGTTTCTCTCGGAATCCACCGTTTTTACAGTATTCGTCAGAAAGTCAAATACCGAAGGATGGTGTAGGTCGATGGAGCTATCTTCTTTCCAAGTCCGAAGATGGGAACGATGGTGGTAATCTTCCCATGATGCCCCATCAATCATCATTGATTGAATGATTCCTTCGTTTGTAGAGTGTACTAGCAACCAAGGATCTAAAAGGGTGCCATATTCCTTAGACCTATCTATCCAAATGCTTGACAAGCACTAATGCTAGTTTGCCCCCCATGTTGAGAACATTGATTGCTATAATATTTCTAGTGGGGTTAGAGGCAAAACCTGCGAATGATCCATTTTAACATTGTTTTCTGACATCCTTTGAATGGAAGATATCATATTGCAGGTTCCTACATTAGCCATTTCCGCCAAATTCGTAGGAGGCGGTAGGGTAAAAGTTTCCATTAAGATAGGTCTTTTAGTAGGCCTACTCCGATATTATGAAGCATGCTAGGGCTTCCATGGATCATCAGAATGCTTCCCGTAACTTGCGAATTGTTGGGGAGGAAAGTTTGTTGGTCGATAATTGTAATTCCTCCTTGGGAAGGAAATGCAATTTTCCTAAAGTAGGTCGACACAACAGCTGCCATGGCATATATCCAGGGTCTTCCTAGTAGGATGTTGTAATCAAGATTCCCATCGATGACTTCAACATCGATTTCTACTGTTTTGCCCCCAGTTTGACTTGCAAGTTACTTAGTATTCCATACAGGGTGTATGTTCGTCCATCAAATGATTTTAATGTTGTTGATGATCGCGACAAGGACGGAGACCCTAGAGTTTTCTAGAAACTCATTGACATGATACATGTGGATTCCCCCTCATCAATAATTGTTCTATGAAAAGTTTTGTTGAGGACTTTCACTTGAATGAGGAAAGCTAGTTGAGCTGGTAACTGAGGGTCATATCCTTTATGATTAAAAGATACAAGATTGGAATCTGTTGGGCCAATCCCACCTATTGCTGATAATAAAGCCTACTTTTGGGAGGGGCAATTTTGCAGTACCTCAAGAGTCAACATCATGGATGGCGATTGAGCTAAATCCTCTACTATATTATAGTGTTGTGTTGCTCGGGCACAAGGATTAAACGTCGATTTGTGTACTACTCCCTTTGTGCGGTTTTATTGTTAATTCAGGAATGATGGGTGGCACGACTTCTATTGAAGTCATTGTTGAACTACTAGGTTGATCGTTATCCTTGTTGTTCAACATCTGTGGATTCTCGTCATATTTACTCCTTTTTGTTATTAGAGCATCATTCAGTTGCCTCGAGACTGACAACATTAGCACTTGGGACGGGGAAGCATTTTCGCTAGCAACCATATTTGTTCCTTGGTGTGGAAACGGATCCGTCAGTACAACCAAGGTTTTTGAACTTTTGAATAATTTTCTAAGTTCTTCTTTATATGGGCACTCTTTGGTCCAGTGACCCTCGTCACATATACTGCATGGATTTTTGGGTTTCGCATTCCCATAAGGGTTTGCAGAAGATTTTCTAGGAGACGAGTCTCCCTAGTTTTTCTTCTTCCCTTGTTTTTTCTTCTTGCCTCCTAGTTGTTTGGTTTCGTTTCCTTTGTCTATTGACACGAAATTTACTTCTGAGGCTATAAGTTCTTCATTTGCATATTGACTCGAAACCGTGCGGGCCTTTTTCGATGTGGCCTTTGCGGTTTTAGTGCTTGTCGTACCTATCACACCATCACCGACATGAGAGTCTTTGTTCCATTTAGGAGGCAGAGGAACGGAGAATTCTGGTCTAGGAGCGTCAGGGATTTTATCGTAGAGCGTGCCAGACTGAGTATAGATCAAGTCTAGATATTGTGCACAAGCAATAACTTGCTCTTCAGTGACGAATCCTCCCTTTGCCACATGTTTTGTAATAGCGGATAACAGTTACTTAATAAACCATTCAGCCAATAGCTAATCAGGAATATATGTTTTTACCATTCTACGATGATGCTGCCACTCATGAATATGATCAGATAAGTGAGTGGTTGTCGTTTGTTTGAAATTGGTAAGCAAATCAGTTCCTGTTTCGTACCTGATAGGTAACTGAAAATGGGTTAAAAAGGTTGTGGCTAGGGTACTGAAGTTATCAAATGAAGCTCTAGGCAGTTCGATATACCACTTTGCTGCCGGACCAGTTAATGTGCGTTGAAAGAGGCGAAGTCAAATTGAATCATCATTGAGAGTGTTTGATGAACACCAAAGATGAAAGGTCATCACATGATTCGATGGGTCTTCGCCCGGATTTCCATTAAATTTAGGAATATCCGATGGAATTTTATGTGGAATCGCCGGCCACCAAGGGGTGTAGGCAATTGGATCGTTCGTTAGTCAACTTAGATCCGATAACTCTAAAGTTGCCACGAAAGACAACTGTTGATTCAGGCTTGGTTGAGCATACCCAGGATAAGATAGAATCGTTTGAGTAGTCGGTCTTTGCATACTAGCATAATGCATTTGATGTTGGTAACATTGGTAAGGTTGATGGGCATAACCATTATGATATGGTTGATACGACTGCCCATTACTTGCAAATACTTGTTGCTCATATCCTTGGTAAGCCTGCTGGAATTGCGGTTGTTGGTATTGTACAAGCCATGGTTGTAAGGCCATGGATTGTTGTCCAGCACTGACTGTTTGACCAAGATGGGGATTGGTGTTCCCCATTTGAACCTATGCCATTCCACTAGTGGGTGACTGTGGTTGTGTCAGAGGTACAAGAGATTGTTGTATTGAAACCTGCAAAATTTGAGGTTGGCATACAACTGGTGATGCTTGTACTTGCGATACTGCCACAATATCAGGCGTAGTGGGGATGTTTGTCATAGGTGAACTTTGTTGTATTAAGCATACAATTCTTGGTTGTTGAGACAGAATTAGTACCCAACTGCTAGTTGTGATTCTAGTATAACCCAAATTTTGTTTCGAACTCACGCATGGTTGTCCTTCCGAGGAAGACAATGAAAGGGTATGCGGCCCTCCATACGATGGTAATCAAGTACTCAAAGGAATAATTTGCCTTTGGGGACCAGTTTGCCCAAATTGACCTTGTGACGGATCAATTTGTTGAGACTCAACGTAAGAGATTCCAGATATAATTCCAGACGAACAAACAAGAATAGTCCATACTATCGAAATAGTCCCAGGATGGACTCCATCCAGCGACTGAAAACTGGTTGGGACAGATGGCACGCCGACGAACATTGTCGGAATAGCAGAAGGAGCTTCTGTTGTTGCTTTGTCGGGTGACACAGTCCTTGATGTTGACGGTTGTTCAGACATATTAAGTCTATCCAAAAGATTCCTCAGCAATTCTTCAGGAACTTCCGAGGGTGGGTGAATATCTTCTGACAAAGAAGGATATAGGGCGATCCCAGCTCCAAGTTGCGTTGGAGTGCTAGACGGAGGATCTTCCACAATCTCTTCTATGGCAATCAATCCAGGAGGAAGAGGCAGACCGTCAGGTATGTAAAGTATTTCTAGTGCTGAAGAAGATGTACGTTCTACAACAGCAGACGGTTGGGGAGTAACACCTTCCGAATCGGTTGTAGAGGGAGCCAGTTCAGGAATATAAGTGTTAACCATCACACTAGGATCAGTTGTAATGTCCTTTTGTTATTGCAGAATTCCTTCTATAGAGGCAGGGATTCTAGAAATGTTCAGAGTAACCGGAGTCTCTGAGGATGTTGGAGTGCTTGCTCCAACCAACCTAGGGGACTTCGATCCGATTAAACGAGTTCGCTTTGTCCGGAATGGTTTCGCTTCTGGATTCAACGACAGTTGACTCGTAAGTCTCCATGAACGACGGGGTTTTGATTGACTTTCTTCCATGATTTGGGATTACTTGATCAACTCAAAATAAAGGGAAAAATGTTTTTCAAATTAAATGAATTTTAGACACTTTGACACAACTTGTTTTTTCAATTTTGAAGAGTCGAGAAAAAACAAAAGATGACTCTAGTCGCCTTCGATGTTTATTGAGCCTAAAGTGACAAGTGGTCATAGGAACTTTTCCTTTAAGGAGTCTAAAAAGGAGCAAAATGGACTTCTCTGGAGATCTAGGCAGAGAGGATTACCAAACCAATCACAAAACAACAGAATACTTTTTACAGTATGGCAATCAATCTTCCCGAATGTTGTGTTCGGTGTGTTGCGATTGATAGGGCAACAAACATGGATTCCTAAGGATAAAGGATGTACCCTATTGTGGTCTCCCAATATATACTCGATGGTATGTGGGAGCACAAGTCCGTACTAGCACTTGCCATCTCAGTGTGGAGGAATCACCCAACCAACACTAAAAGCAACAATTACCAGGTTTTACGATGCCATAATACGTCTCTAGCCTAGACCTCTAGATGTTGTGCGTTAAGTTCCAAAGCATTGTTAGATTCATTGAATTTATTTTAAGTTGATCTTGCTTAACAGTTTTCCTTTCAAGTTCACCACGTGATGTATATATAATTCCTAAAATGGAGTCTTAGATGATAAACAAATGTTTGATCTTCTTTCAGCAATGAAAATCCTAGCTACTAAGGGGAGTGAATGTCAAGAATCTTTTCTTCACAGAGCATAGAGCACATGCTAAATGCACATCCCTAAATCAAGCCAAGCAATCAAAATGCAAATGCACATGGATTTATTTTTTTTCATCTCTCTTAATGTGTGAATGACGTTAAGAAAGCTATGTGAAAAACTGAATTACTTTTAAAGCGACAGTACTCAACAAAATTCTTTTTCAAAACGAAGTGAAAGCAAGAGAGACACTTTGCGATTTTGAAATGGAAATTGCTTTTCGACACTTTAAAAGCACTAATTCAAATCCTATGCAACAGTAACTGTATAATCGGCTATCCAGAACAATGGGATTACTTTCTAAAACTGAAAACGACAGCGACGACACTTTTAGATCTAGAGACGACAGTTCGACTATGCTACTTTTTGCAAAAGAGAACTAAAATCGACGCACAATACATAAAAACATTTATAGTTCTTTGCACTAAGGAGGCAGAAAAATGCAAGAGAAGGGGGTTTTCACAGAAGCACACTGACTATAGACAGCAAAACTCTTGAATAAGACTGAAAATAGTGAGAAAAATCCACAGTCGGAGGGTAAAGTTAACCCTCCCTGACCATCACACCTGTTACACAGTGAACTCAGTATGCAGCGCACCTACTGCACTCGAGAAGTGCGATGCATATAGACTGCCTTGAAGGTAGGGTGAGATGGTAGCAGTGTGAGACTTTGAACGAGATTTTACTCACAGTTTGCAATCTAGTTCAGGTGTTTAGGCTGAATAAGTAAATATCAGTGTATGTAAAACACATGGGTGATCTAAGAGGTTACTAGAGCCACCACTTAGGGCAATTAGATCGCTTGCAAATCTATTGTTTAATTCATAAACAAAACATGGAGATAAAGTGAAGCAGCATTGATCTACTTTGCATTTGTATGACAAATTTAGTTTGAAGGCTAGCTGGCTTGACTTCAGGCTCCATCCGTAAGTTTATAAAAGAAACAAGGATAGATAAGCTAACAAGTAATCTAGTCGCTCCCCAGTGGAGTCGCCATTTTGTTATCCGGGAATAGTGTCCACTCAGATGCGGCTATTCCCACTAAGATGGGTGCCTATCTTAGAAACAAACAATCAAAGTCTACTATTGTTTCCTTTTATGAAAATAGACGAGAGGAGAACCATGAGGACCAACCTGAGTCTTGCGTTTGATTTCCTCTCCTTCTTGATAGAGTTTTGCTGCTTCTTCTTTGTCTGACCAGCTTCAAAAGGACCTGTGGAATCACAGCAAGATACTACTATGCAAGAAACAAGGATCCAAATTCATAAATAACATAGGATCTGATGTGTATTAACCATATACATGCATATATAAACAAGTACACGAGAATATGGAAGGAAACAAGAATATCTTTATTCAGATGAAAAGTAGTAAGAGGATTACAACCATATGCTCTAACCCAACATCGTCCTCCAGCTAGGAAGCCCTTCTTCATCTCAAGCAAAGCTAGATCACCCAACAATGTGAATGTACACCAGAAAACTAGCAACACTTCTCTATAAGATACAAAATTCCAGCCTCTGGATCTCTATGATGAGGGACCATATATAGATGATTACAGAGAGGTGAGTCATCTTCTGGGATCTTGATTAGTGTCTCTCTGATAGTTCCTGCTTCCACTTGGAGAATGATGATCTATTACTCATCCCTGGTCGAAAATCGAGTGGCAAGTGTCAGAGGGGAAGCTTCTGGAAGATTCCATGATCTTCCACCTCGCATTTTGTCCCGGCCATTGTCCATTCCCGACCATCACACCCTACAGAGGAGAAAATTAGTATGCATTACACCCTGTACACTAGGAAGGTGATATGCATCGCACCCCCTACATTGAGCTTTCAGTATGGTCCAGTTTTGACCATTTATGAGTAGTTTTCAGTGGAGAACTTCTGGGAGATGGTAATCAGTTGACCTTTTTCCTTTAGGCAGTGAAGCAACACTTTTAGGGACTTAGGAGCCCTCAGTTTATGGACATTTATGATTGGGGTTGAAGTGCCCAAAAATGTCTATAACAAACATGCTGGCTGGACTCTTTTTAAGAAGGCTTTTGACGTCAATACTTTGGTTGTAAGCTGACTCTTATTTCATTATTAATGCAATCAATGATGTTTTCTTATGTCTTGTATGTAATGTGCTTGATAGATCACGACTTCTTGAGTTTGTGAGTAAATAGTTTATTGTTGTATCTGGTTACGTGCCTTGTTGTATTTCCTTTGCATTGTTTTAGGTTGATCACTCGTTGAGGAGAAGGAAGCGAAAGATTGGAATAGCGCAACGGAACTCCATCGACCACCGGTTGAGGTAGGCCTCCAACTGGAACTATTTAAGGAAAGCTATTGTTGATCTGTCCTTGTTTGTGACTAGACCCACTCTAGGGCTAGAGAGGTTGCCTCTATCCGCAGAGGGAACACTTTCTCGCATCACAAATTGGCGACTCCGTTGGGGAGGAGCTTTAGCCTTTGTTTTTCTTATTTGCTCTTGCCTTGATTTTTGTTTTGAATTCCTTTGAAGTTTTGGGGATTGATTATCAATCCTTTGAGTTTCCTGGGTTAATCTAGGAACACCCCTATTTGATTGAAAGATTGATTGTCTTTGATTTGGGAGTTTTGATTTGCATGTCACTGTTTTTGAGCTTCATCGTGGACTTAATTATAACAGTCACGCTGTCATCACACTCGACCTTTTGTAATATTCAGTTTATCGCGTAATTACGCCTAATAGTCATGACGGTTCTGGAAATTGGACCATCGCAGAAAAGTTGTGTATTCCCGCGCTCACATCACTTTGTTGCTGAAGCGGTTGCTTCATCAGCGCTTGTTCCCTGTGTATTACCTGTGCTCATTGCTGTAAAATTGATTGTGCTCAATTTTACCTCCTGAATCCATCAGTCTTCCTAGCCCCTTGCTTTTTTCACTTCCTTGATGACTTGTTTTTCACTGTTTATAGATCGAGGCACTCCATTGTGAGCTTTGTTGAATGAATCTTGTTTTCTCGTTTATGTGACCTAGATCACTGTTTCAAGTTCCTTGAATTTGTCAGCTTGGTTGCTTGTTCGCCCAAGGTTCATTTGTGGCTTTCTATTGCTTTCATTGAGTCTTCCCTTTAGCTTGTTTTTTTATTGTTTAGTGAATGTTATTGAACAAATTTTGGCATTGATTCGATTTCTTTTCACTACCAAGCATAGTTTACAATTGTTTGGATCAACCCAGCTTTTCCACACTTGCTTGTTTGTTTCTTCTAGACTTAAAGGCATCAAAATAAAAAAATTTGCATTCATTTAGTACGAAAGTGAATGTAAATTTGCATTTTGAGTTTGCATATTGGAAAGCGAATGATAAAATCTCTCATTAGTAGTATCCGTGCACTTTAGGAATTGGTGTCTGTATGCATTGAATGACTACCATTATTTTCTTGGCTTTCTTGGTTTGGAAATGATCTCTCCACCCTCTCATAAGTAGGTGTTCATTAAAGAAAAAGGATTTTTCGTGCATTCTAGCTACATCCTAGGATTTATTATATACATAGGGTAAGGCTTGAAAACTAAAACATAATCCAAGATCAACTCTAAAATGAACTGAATGAATCTAACAATGCATTGGAACATAACGCACACTATTTAGAGGTCTAGGCTAGAGACGTGCTCTGGCATCATTAAACCTAGTCACTTTTGTTTCCACTCAAGGTTGGGTGATTCCTCCTTTTGTGACTCAATAGTGGTCTAGTACGGACTTGTGCTCGCACGTACCATCGAGTATATGGGGAGACCCCACTAAGTTATCATCCTTTATCCATAGGAAGCCGTGTCTGCCGCTTTACAAGCTGTAACATACCGAACACAACATTCAGGAAGATTGACTGTTGTACGGAAAGTCCTTGGTTCTCATACGATTGCCAAGGTGTATATGCAATTTTACGGCTTGTCTGGTAAACCTTTTGTCTAGTTCTCCAGAGTAGTCACTTTTGCTCCTTTTCAGACTCACTAAAGGAAAAGGTTCATATGAGCACTTGTCACTTTAGGCTCATTAAACATTTGAAGGTGACTAGAGTCATCTTTTGGTCCTTTTCTCGACTCTTTAAGGATGAAAAAGTCGAGTTGTGTCCTTGTGTCTTAAAATTTATTTGGCCACATTCACATTTACCCTGTTAGATCTTGTTTGCATTAGCTTGAGTGGGGTCCTTTCTCGTTAGTTTTCCTAGGATTTTTGAATCGAATCATCCTGGCGAAATCATTGATCCTGTCTCCCATTCCAAGTGACCAAGGGTCTCCTTCTTCTGTTGCTCCTGAGAAACCTGTTGGTAGTGGTACTCTCCCTGTTATTCGGAGTATCCAACTGCTGAACTCTCACGCTCCAGAAGATGACTTTTACGATATCCAATGAAACCCCATTTGGGAGCCTTCTAAAGAGGATATTCCTATTAGTCCTCCTAGTGTTTCGGTCCCAATGTCTTCCTCTGACATGGATGACACATCCCCCATTGCAAGTGAAGCATCCGTTGTAATGAGCGGTGAAATTCCTATCTCAGCGAAGATTCCACCCTTCAGTGTCACCCCTCTCGGTGTCACGCTGCCCTTACACTATAAGGCTTTGAGGGATGTTATTGGTTCTAGGACCTCCTTTACGGGTTCTATGTGGGATCACAACATCAATTCGACTTCGGGGTCTTTTATTCCTCAAATTCACAATACATCTGTCACTTCAGTCCTGACTATTCCAACTGTCTATGTAGCTTCTTCAGCGCCTGCTATTGGTGTCGTCACTGCATCCTCGATTGTGACCACTATTGCTGGACCATCCCCCAGTTTGGCAAATAGTGGCCCATTGGCACCTACATCTGGAGTTGTCAATCCTATGCTCAGTGCCCCACCTTCTTCTGGTTCCATTCCAGCAAGGGGGGCATACGATTAGTATTTGCAAGTTGTCCAAAATCCAGGCTTGCAAGGTCCGCTCCATTACTATGATCCCGTAGGGCATCATGTTTATCTTGTTGGTCCCTTGCCATCTCAGCCTGCGTTGAGGTCTCAGTCCGGTTAGTTGTTTCTTGGGGTACCTCTGGTTACGGTGGTGGCCAATTACCCCCTGTGAATCTTCAAGGACCACCTTATCAAGGTCAGCCATCTTACATGCAACCTCCCTATGGGCAACAGTATTACGAGCAATCTTATCCAGGGTAGCCTGGAGGCCCACAGGGACAACCTTCGGCCTATGGTGGTTCATCTTTTACTTATCTTGAGCAACCCTATGGAAATCTAGGACAACCTTATATGCAACAAGGACAACCTGGGGTCCAGCAGGGATACCCTACTGGGCAGGGTGGTCAGCCTTACGTACAGCAAGGTCAACCTGCTGCCCAGTTTAGTCAACCATATGGGCAAGTTGGTCAACCTCAAATCCAATTAGGTCAACCAACTACCTAGTCCACTCAGTGATCCGGTCCATCAGGACAGCCCTCAGTTGTGCAAGGACAACCCACTACCCAATAGGCTTAACCTTCTGGGAAAATGGGCCAATCTCAATCTAAACTAGGTCAACCTTTTGGCAAGGTGGCTTAGCCCCAATCCTCTCAAGGACATCTTACCGGGCCTACTCAATCGGGCACTCAAATGATTGTTGCTTCTCAAGCTCCACCCGGTTTTTAGCCCCAGTTTGGACTCTAGACCCAAGCTGGTCTTCAAATGCAGGGTGGATCTCAACTTCAACCTGCTTATCAAGCGCAGCCTGTCCCCCAGGCTCAGTATGGAGCCTAGTCGCCTTATGGTTTCCAGTAATCCCAGGGGCAAGCTCAATTTTCCCCATATCAAAATTATCAACAAATGCAAGGGAGTCCTTATCAGAATTACCAACAATTGTATGTTGCTCCTGTAGGTCAAGTTGGTAACCAATGGAATGCTGGGGGCAGATCCAGGGTCAGCCGTCCAGTTATAGCTATAACCCCTATGGACAAAATCCCTACAGACAGAACCCTTATGGGCCAGGCCTGTCTGGACAAAATCAATGGGGGCAACCAACGACTGGATGGAACCCTGGTGCTAACTCTTACCCACGGCCACATATGTCCTTTAATCCTCAGTTACCCTTCTTAGTAACGTTGGAGCTACTGGATGTGTCCAAACTGACCAATGATCCTATTCATAATCCATATTGGCCACTAGTTCCAAATAAGATTCCCAGTGATTGTCCCAAATTCGATGGCAAAGTTAGAGAGGACCCCCAAGCCCACGTTATGACTTGTCATCTATGATTTTCATCAAATTCGTGGCTTGACGATTCAATCTAGCTCTGCATTTTTCAAAGGACCTTCACTGGCTCTGCTGCTACGTGGTATATTGAGCTAGCTCGCGGATCTTTTCAAGATTTTAGCTCATTGATGATGGCATTTTTAACTCATTTTCAGTTGCCGATTCGGTATGATATGGGCACATATCTCCTCACGTCCCTTAAACAGGATATGGCCATGCACATCTCCGATCACATCCATGAGTGGAGACGGCATTGTCATTTGATTAAGTTTTGGATTACTGATCAGCTCCTGACCGATTGGTTTACGACCTCATTTATTCCTCCAATCGCCCAGGACATCGCTATGGGGGCATGTGTAACTAAAGAGTAGGCTATTGCACATGCTCAGTACCTTGACTTGGTTTACTCCTAGTCTGGTATGCTATATGATTATTTGCCTGATGCCCTGAGGCCCAGAACTTCCAAAGCTCCGCTAAAGCCATCTGTTGACGGTGTCATTGGTTCTGTAAATCCATCCTCTAAGAAGTCTTCCGCAAACCCTGGGAAGCAAAAGTTGAATGCTTCGAATGAAAATACTTCTCAGGCTGTGTCTAATTCTGGTAATACTTCCGAGATTAATGCCGTCTAGTCCACCACAGCGGATAAAGCCTCGAAAGGAAAAAAAAAGGAAAAGGGAAAAATAAAGCTGATCAACCCAAACATGATTCCCCTAAACCTCCACCCGAGGAAGGAACCAAACAAAAGCCTAAGTATCCTTGTCTTATCTGTGACGAGGATCACTATACCAATGATTTCCCTAGGTGGTCTGAAGTTAGCCGCTTGTTGAAAGGTGCTCCTAGGACTGCTGTGGTGCTAAAAGAACCTTTCCCCTCGCAGCAAACACAAATGGTGGCTGACCCATCCCAATCCTCTTCTCCCTTTGGTTCTCAAGTGTTCATGCTGGGACGATCCCCGTTCACATTAGTACTCGAGTAAAAGAATATCCGTCGCCTACCAGGAAAGAGCCTGAGGTCCCCTCAAGCACTCCTACGTCTAGTTCTGGTCCACTCCATATTGAGAGACCTAGCACTGAGACATCTATCTGACCCCCTCCTAAAGGTGTACTCAAGAAATCTTCTTACAACCCTAATGCTCGTGCCGCTCGGCACTACAGCATCGTTGAGGACTTAGCCCAGGCTCCATCAGCTATGTTTGCTCTAGAGGTTCTCCAAAGTTACCCCTCCCAAAGGAAGTCTTTGCTATCGGCCATTGGTGGCATCGAACCGGCCGACTCGGATCCAATCACTTTTGATCTTGAAAGCCATGTACCGAGACTGCCTCACCAGATTGCCTTCCTTATCTAGGTCATCATCAACTCTAAAATGATTCATCATATGGTCATTGATGAAGGCGCTTCAAATTGCATTACGTTTGTTGCTTGTTGGAAGGCTATTGGTTCTCCGACCTTGAGTTAGTCTCCTACAACCTTGGAAGCCTTTGATGGGAGAGAGTCTTGCCCTTATGGTATACTCCAACGTTTGCCTATTACTTTGGAAGGGAAGATTGTCGAAGTGGAAGTTGAAGTTGTTGATGCTAATCTAACTTACAACCTCCTTTTGGGCCGAAGCTGGACATATGCCATGCGAGCCGTGGCTTCATCTCTATTTCATGTCATTCGTTTCCCTCATCAAGGGAATATTGTCACAGTAGACCAACTGTCTTTCTTCACCTCCTCTTCTGAAGGCAACGTGCCTTTTGTGGAGCATACCTCCACTCCATTAGAGAGCGTGGGAGCTGGGCTCTTTAAATATCCTACCCTCATGGGTGTCTTTTCACTCCCACCTCCGACCGTCACTCCTATTAATATGATTTCCGTTCGTTCTGATCCTTGGGTTCTCCCCCCATTGACCAGATAGAATCATGGGGCGATGAGATGTCGTCGAGTCCTGACGAGATCAACTACGTCAAATTGTTTCTGCATTGGCTATCCCCCCCCCCCCCCTGAATCTGCTCCTTTGAGTAGAGCTCTTGACTTGTATGCTCATTCCCCTTGGCTTGGAGACTATGCTTCTTCGGATCCTTTAAAGGAAGTATTTCCTTCTGATGAAGCCATTATCGAGACCATGTCTCTCGAGGAACCCCCTTGGTCCAATCTCCACCATCATTCCTCATTCCTCCCTGCCTACTGGGAAATGCTTGCCTGTCTCGAGCAGTTTTCTCCTTGTCTCCCCTCACAACCTCTTCAGATACCCATCCAAGTTTATCAAGTGTCCTCTGAAGGGAACATGGGAAACATCACGTAAACCTAGCCGATCGACATATCTGTTAAACCAGGGATTGTCGAGCATATCCATGTTGGAGTAACTTGTACTCATGAGGAGATTCAGCTCTATACTAGTCTTTTTCGTGAATTTTGTGACGTGTTTTCTTGGTCTTACGAAGAAATTCCCAGCATCAACCCAAGTATTGTGGTGCATGAGATACCCATGTATCTAAGAGCTAAGCCTGTCTGACAGATTTTATGCCCCATGCACCCTCGAAAGGCTGCAACCATTAAAGTAGAAGTTGAAAAGCTTCTCAAGGCTGGTTTTATCTACCCCATCCAACTCACAAATTGGGTTTCCAATATTGTCCCTGTGAATAAAAAGCAGGGCACCATCAGGGTCTATGTTGATTACCATGATATTATTCGAGCCTGTCCCAAGGATAACTACCCCACACCCTTCATTGACTAGCTCATTGATGAGTGTGCCATAAGTGCAATGTACTCGTTTATGGATGGTTTTTCTGGTTATAACCAGATTAACATTGCGCCCATTGATTAACACAAGACCGTATTTATCTTTCCGTGGGGAACTTTTGCCTACAAAAACTCCCTTTCGGTTTGAAGAATGCCGGTGCTACCTTCCAACACACAATGTCTTATGCATTCCATGATATTCGACACATCGTGCAACCTTACCTGGATGATCTACCAGCTCATTCAGCTAAATGCCAGGACCATCCCGCTCATCTTCGTGAAATCTTTCTCTGCTGTCGACTCCACCGTATTCAGCTCAATCCACATAAGTGTGTCTTCTGCATAGAATCTGGAAAACTTCTCAAGTTCATTGTCTCCCGAGAGGGCATCCATTTGGACCCCCTTAAGGTCGAGGCCATTCTGAATCTTCCTCTCCCTACTTCTTTGCAACAATTGCAGAGCTTGCAAGGTAAAGAGAATTTTTTATGACGCTTCATTTTGAACTATGTCGAAGTGCCCAAAGGTTTTACGCGGTTACTAAAGCGGGACACCCCTTTTCATTGGGATGCCGCTGCTCAAGAGTCCTTTGAGCGCCTCAAGGCTCTCCTTGTTTCGGGTCCATTGTTGCGTCCTCCTGATTATCATCGCGACTACACTCTGTATTTGGCCGCTGTCGATACCACTATTGGCATGGTTCTCATTCAAGATGATGATGATGACACTGAGCACATCATTTATTATCTTAGCCACAATCTATTAGATACGAAATATTGATACACTCACATCGAGAAGTTGGCATTGGCCATCATTTGTGCCATCCAACGTTTCTGCCATTATATCTTATTGTGCACTACAATAGTGGTTTCTGATTGCAACCCGATGATGTACATCCTGTCACGTTAGCTGCTGGGGGGAAAGTACTTGAAGTGGATTGTTATCCTCCAAGAATTCGACTTGGAATTCACTATTGCCAAGTCCAAGAAATCTCTCATCTTTTTTGAATTTCTATGCTCTTTTCCATCTCTTACCGCGCCTTCTCGGTTAGAGGACCATATTCTGGACGAAACCCTCTTCTTAATCAGCACCCTTGATTACTGGTATGGGATATCATTGTCTATCTGCATACATCCTCTTTTCATCCCGAGGTGTCTAAGGATTCTCGGCAATGGATTCACCATCAATCTCAGCCCTATCATATTATTGGGGACACCCTATACCGTCTCGGTGTCGACTCTGTTCTCCGCCGATGTTTAACACTCGAGGAAGCTGAACGAGTTTTAAATGACTACCATTATGGCGCCTGTGGGGTCACATGTCCGGATATGCTACTGCTCAAAAGATCCTCCGTGCCAGTTAATTTTGGCCCTCCATATTTAAGGACTGCATTCTTGCCGTCCATTCCTGTCACGAGTGCGAAATCTACCAGCGGAAGATGCCTGCGTCTCCCGCTCCATTGAACCCTGTTGTTACCGTCGGCCCTTTTGCAAAATGGGGCATTGATTATATGACCTGTAACCCTCGCTCGGCTGGGGGGCATGGGTATATCATCGTTTCCGTTTATTACTTCAAAAAATGGGCCAAGGCGATGCCCACACCATCTGAAGACGGTCAGACATCGACGCAGTTTTTGTTTAATCATGTCATCTCACGGTTCGGAGTCCCTTAGGCCATCATCACTGATCATGAAAAGCATTTCCGTAATCATATGATGACTGAGCTTACAACCCAGTTAGGCTTGTAGCACGATAGCTCGACTCCATACTATCCTCAGGATAATGGCCAAATAGAAGCTGTCAACAAGGTTCTAGTTACGATGCTTCAACGAACCGTTGGCATGCACAAGTCCAACTAGCACTTGATGTTGTTCTCTGCCTTGTGGACCTACCGAGCCTCTGTGAAGGATGCCAATAGTTTCACTCCCTTCCAATTGGTTTATGGACTGGAGGCTACCCTTCCCATCGAGTGCGAGATCCCTTCTTTAAAATTAGTCGTCGAATTACTCCCCGACACTACTTCGGTAGAAGAACGTCTTCTTTACCTGGAGTGGCTAGACGAGACTTGTCGACTAGCCTCTCTAGCTATCAAAGCACAAAAGAAGCGAGTGAAAACTCACTTTGATCATACTGTTCATCCTCATTCTTTTGTTGAGGGAGATTTAGTCCTGCTCTACGATCAAGCCAATGATAAGCTGGGGGCAGGAAAATTCGAGCCCATGTGGCATGAGCCTTATATTGTAAAGAGAGTTTTGCAAAAAGGAGCCTATGAGCTGATTGGCTATGAAGGGAATCCTCTGGATAAGCCCTAGAATGGGATTTACTTGAAAAAGTATTATGCGTAAATTCCAAGCACTCTGATTTGTACATACGTGTGTTTTAGCAGGTGTGTTGTGTGTGCGTGTTTTCATGCTTTTGGCTTGCTGTGTTAGCGTGATTACCGCTGATTGTGTCCTTTTGCTTCTTGTGTAGATGTCTAGTGCACCTTATTTTGGTTTTGCCGATGGTACCTCCCGTAGTACACGCAACCTGTTTTCTGCGGCATGGGTGATCTACGATCCTCATGGTGATCTAGTAGACCTTCAAGGTGTTTGTCTAGGTTGTACCATGAACAATGTGGTTGAGTATAGTGCAGTTATTGAGTTACTAGCCGAGGCGATCAATCTCGGTATTCGAACATTGGTGGTGAACCTAGATTCTCAGCTTGTCGTCCACCAGCTCAATGGGCGTTATTCCGTCAGAGACCATCAGATTCTAAGGCTATATCTACGTGTTAAATTTTTGGAAAGGAATTTTGATTTCATCACATATCAACACATTCCAAGACGATTAAATTCGTTAACTAATGCATTAGCCAATTATTTATTAGATAGACATTTGCATAACAAAAAATAGAAGCATAAAAAACACAATAAACCATAGGAATATGTATATATATATATATATTGTGTGGCGCACCGAGGTGCTCAAAAAGTAAGTGTATATGTCCAAGTAGAGTTTGTGTTCTCCGTACATCTGAGACACATGTCTCTCAAAAGAATCATCAACAAAAAATAGACCTAGGCGTCTACTGTGGTGGGTTGTGCTCCCTATAGCACAACGCTGCCCGTGCCACCCACCTCAATAGGCGGTGTGCCCTGGGTATCACCCCAACTGTATGTATCTACAGTGCTACGTGGACTTCCTCGACCCCTTGGTAGTCGGGGATCCCCGCCATTAGTCCCTCAAGGTTTCTGGCCATCGTCTCCACCTCATCATCCACCGGGGGAGCCATGGCTAGTGCTGTGATGCCTTGTGCATCCCTTCGTGCCTCCAGAGCCAACCCAATGGGTCTCACTGGTCCTACATCTACATTTCCACAATGTTCATCATTAGGACATATACATGAAAATATCAAAAAACATCATATAAAAATAAAATGCAAAAAATGTGTGATCAAGTGTCTTACCACCATCATCCGACTGCTTGCCATCGAGCAGTTGCATGTCGGGATCTCCGTGGAAGTCCATGCCAGCATACGACCAATCCTCAACAAAGATCACCTGATGCTCCAACCACTCTCGAAACAGTATCCCCCATGATATTGGTCGCCCACCACCTCCTCGTGGCATGACATGTGCCCACCGTGTAGCTCCGGTCTCACGTGGTCTGGGCGTGTCTAAATCCATATCCTGAAGTTGCAGTGCCGGCACCTGCTCCAGCATGAGCGGGACTAAGATGGAACCATAGCCAAACTATTTTGTCTCCCCTCGACGACATCTAGTAAGCTGCCTTTTCATGTTTTCCGTCACCGTGTCTGCCCAGTTAAACATCGTTGGGTTGAGACATTTGAGAGCCTGCTGGAGACGGGTCTTTGAAGCCTCATGTTGGGCTTGGGATTCTGCTGCCCATGTCACCATGAATAACATGGCTCGAAGAATCACGTCGTTCACCGTTGGGATTGCCACCTTCCCGCTCTTTGTTTTGCATGCCCCTGGGCACACCCGAGCCATGAGGGTCTCTAGTGATTCGTCCCTAGGACATTGGCCCTCCAAGATCGGCCTCACACCCCGACGGGATAGCCTGGTCAAAAAATAGATATTTGTGATGTCAAATTCAATATCCCGGCCTTGGATAATGAATCTCTCATCTGTAGGATTCCAGGCCCGGATCAATAGCTCCAACAAATCAGGCTGTGACCGAAGGTAAGGAGTAAGGAAGAATTTGAGTAACCTGCATGCCCGCAATGTGTTTTGGCACCCCACATTGGTGAAAGCTTGGATATCATTGTCATCATGCGTTCGTTCTTTCCATACGAACGCCATTATAGCCTGCATGATGAAAAAATTCTATTAGCACCCTTGTTGCAAAGATTTAAACGTTGTTTTTATAAAAAAATAGTCGCGCGACATCATCGCGACTATTTCTAAAACAGACGCGATGACCATGGAACGCCAGAGTTACTTTCTCCCAGTCATCACGGAAGTACACCACTTTTCCGCGATGACTGGGTCGTGGTCTGTGTAAATTTTTCTCGGTCATCACAGACCCGAAGGCAAAACCCGCGATGACCGAGAGTAGAAATTCATTTTGAAAAAACCGCCTAAACTCACACATCCCATGATCAAATGCAGCAAAAGAGACATTGAATTAAAGTGTAAGATGAAATCTACCTACCTGGAAGAAGTTTCGGGACAAATGGTGGACGAACGGGCCAGAATTAGTTTGCCAAATTCAGTGCTCCAAAACGCTCTACAGTGCATAAACAGTGGCAATGGTAAAACCCCTTTTTATAGTAATTTTTGGAAAATAAAATGTTATATTTGATAAATGTGGGTTTTTTCCTCTTCTATACCATATGTTTAAATTAAAATAAGATTTTTCTAGGTATGTTGTTTATTTCATATCGAATGGGTTTTATGTGTGATGTGTTTTGTGCAGATCTACAGGTGATGGAGTTCGACTTGATCCCTGAATTCGTCTTTAAGCCCTTTTCCGACTCAAAACATGAAAAGATAGCCGATTTACCCCTCTCGACTTGTTAAAAGTAAATAAGAGGCAGTCGCCTTTAAGCTCTTTTCTGACTGTTTAAATGAGAAAAGATTGTCGGGCCTTTATAAGTTTCAGGCTCGTTAATGGTTACGAAATGACGTGATTTCGGTCGCTTTTCTACTTTTTCAGATTGAATTCATTGATTATGAAAATTACTCCTCGATCGTAATGGTTGTGATGTTCTTTCGAGTATTGTTTTATACTTTTTCGGGCTCGAAAGACACAAATTTACGAAAAAGGACCCCTCTGGAGTTTTCTTTTCTGTGTCTTTTTTAAACTCCCTAAACATGAAAAAGACTTTGAGTTTTTCCTATGTCAGACTTGTTAAACCTTGAAGACATTGGACTTGTCATCATGACGAGACTCGAGCTTTTCCTCCCTAGGGCTTGTTAAACTATTACTAGGTTGGATTCAATAACACGTTTTTCATCGATTGTTTATGGCAGCGAGTCACTCTTGAACATCGACACTTCTGCTTCCTGTCGGGTTGGGACATCCATACATCGTCATTTGGCCTTCTGCGGGTTTGGGTTGTCGTTTAGCCTCTTTCCATCTGATCCATGCTGTTTTCATCAAGCCTCTGATCCTTTGGTACTTGAATGATGCCACCCTCCGAAGTCGTGTCGCCGACATCTTCAAGAGTATAATCCTTCTATAGTTTACACCTCTGTCTCCGTTCCTGATACTCTGTTGCACCATCTACCACTTGTTCCTTATCTTGTGTCGTTGATGGGGGAAACATTATGGCCCTCCTACGACGGGTCGTCTCCTGCCGAAATCAACTCATTATCCAGGAGATTGACCTAGAGATCCCCTTTGGTACCTTGGCGCTTGCATGCCTCAATGGAAAGTTCTTCACACCTGACGGTCGATTTGCATCATTGGTCACCGATTGGGTGATTCCATGAGTGTTCGACTTCAGCTCATTCTTCACACTTCATGGATTGTACTGGACAGTACCTTGAGAGCCATTGTCATCATTAATGGTTTCTCGCGTGCTTGTTAATGATTTCCATCACTGATCGGTAACCATGCGACTTTCTCTCATGCTCGACTTCGACACCTCCATTCGCATGATAGAATTTGTACTATTGGTCGTTTGGTGTTCCAGCTCAGTTGTTTTGTAAAGCAATTCACCCGTCCCACTCTCTCGGGCTTCATACTTTAGGGGGCATCTATTACACAGTAATTTATCAACGCTTTCATTCCCGGTCTTCCTACTATGTCATGTGACCAAGTCCAACATGTCCATGAGAAAAATTCTCTCCCATGCTACCAATTGACCCACTTTTTCAAAGTTTACTGCCTCATCGTGACTTTTGGCTAAATAAACGTGCTGATAGATGCTGATGAATTGTCCATGCGCACTACCAGTGCAGAAGTACACCTGATTCCCGCGATGGCCTAATTTTATGCAACAGCGCGGGGCTATGTGAACTCTTCAGCGATGATCTGACTATCTGCACTGTTCACTTGTGATGTCAGTGTTGAATCTCAGTTCTGTGCCCGCGATGATCCAGATTGGGCGAATTGTTCCAACAGTCGGCCTTCTAGATGACTCCAGACTTGGTTGTTGGCCTTGTTTATGTCGCCCTTCCTTCCCTGGTGTGGTAGTTCCGTCAATTGTGTTACCTTCCTTGGTGATAAGCTCTCCTTTCCACCTTTCATGGAGACTCCTTCTCCTATTTAAACTCTCACCATTGATGTGCATGGCTAGTTTCTAATAGTTGGCTAGTTGAGTAGTGTTGTTAGTGTTTGTGAGTTTTCTAGATAGCTGGTGTGAGAGTGATAAGTGTGGGATTGTTAATAGCTTGTGGAAGGTTGTGAAGTTCCCTTGATCTTGTGTAAAAATTATGAGTGAGAGAGCTCTTGTATGTTGGGAGATCCATCTTCAAAGAGTGAATGCTTGAAGAACATGTTGGTTGGACTCTTTCTGAAAAGGCTTGTGACGTCAAGGCTTTGGTTGTAAGCTGACTCTTATTTCATTATTAATGCAATAAATGATGTTTTCCTATGTCTTGTATGTAATGTACTTGATATCTCATGACTTCTTGACTTTGTGAGTAAATAGTTTATTATTGTATCTGGTTACGTGCCTTGTTGTATTTCCTTTGCTTTGTTTCAGGTTGATCACTCGTTGAGGAGAAGGAAGTGGAAGATTGGAATAGCGCAACGGAACTCCATTGACCACCAGTTGAGGTAGGCCTCCAACTTGAACTGTTTAAGGAAAGATATTGTTAATCTATCCTTGTTTGTGACTAGACCCACTCTAGGGCTAGAGGGATTGCCGCTGTGTGTAGAGGGAACACTTTCCTGCATCACAAGAGTCATGTGCATGATGGTGACAATGCCATTGACTACCAATGTGAGGACATGTTACTCTACAGTGTGGATAAGTTATGTGTTCCAAAAGGTGAGCATTTACCACTGATTAAAGAGGCTTATAGCTCCAAGGTTGTGGGGAAATTTTGTGTAGGGAAGATAATGACCAACTTCTAGAGGTATGTGTATTGGCAGCCAACTTCCAGAGGTATGTGTATTGGCCTAAGATGCAAAAACATGTAGCGAGGTTCATAAGAGAATGCATGCTTTGTTTTACTAAGAAGACTTGTAACAAGAAACATGGTCTATATCATCCCTTACTTGTACTCACTTGTCCATGGGAAATCATTTCCATGGAATTTGTGGGAGGTTTACCAATAACCAAGAAGGGACATGAATACCTGTTTGTGGTGGTTGATAGGTTCAACAAGATATGTGTTCTGATGCCCTGTACGAAGACCATTAAAGGGTAAGAAGTAGTAAAATTGTTCTTTAGATAGGTTTAGGTGCACTTTGGGATACTGAGGAACATCATTTTAGATAGGGACATGAGATTTCTTAGTGCATTTTGGACTACGTTGTGGGAGAATCTGGACACAAAATGAAAGAGGCATACATAATTCTGTCCTCATACAAATGGGTAAACAAAAGTGGAAAATAGGACTTCGGTGCAACTTTTGAGGGGTTATAATAAAAATAATTCGAAGACTTGGGAAGAACATCTAGTATATATACAACACTCCTATAACATAACAGTCCACACTTGTACTGGTAAGTCCCCATTTGAAACTTGTTTTGGATATTTTCCTTCTTCACCTTTGGATATTGGATTTGGGCAACAAGGAGGAGCAAGGGAAGATCTCACAAGGGATTCCTTGAGGGATGAAAAATTTGTTGAGAAGATGAGGAATATCCATATATAGGTACAAGAGAAACTGTAGAAGTCATAAAAAAAATACAAGGCCAGGCATGATCAACTCAAAACAAAGAAGTAGTTCAAGGTCGGAGACAAAGTGTAGTTACAATTGAACAAGGAGAGGCTACAAGGTCTTGGTAAGAAAATGAAGGCTCTACAATATGGTCCCTTTGAGATACTATAAAATGTGGGAAATAATTCTTATAGACTCAGTCTACCCCACATGCTCATTTATTGAATTATGAATGTGGAGAATCTGAAGCTCTATGAGCCTTCCATGCTAGATTGGGAAGAGGAACACGTTCTACCTTCTGTGGAGGATTTGGCACCAAATTTTTAGGTAAATTTGCCTAAAGATATAGTTTTATAGAGAGGTACGAAACTAGAAGACAAGCGTAACATGACCTTTGACATATTAGGTTGAAATGAAAACTTCTAGGTAAAGCTACATGGTACACTTGAGAGAAGGTAGAGGAAAAATTTCATCACCTCATTCAGTATATAACTTTAGGAGCCAAAAGCCTCCCACAATGGGGAGGTATGACATATATTGGATCATTATATTATTTTTCATGCATCACGATGTCTTTATAGTGGAAAAAGTGGAGGACTTTGCTCAGAACACCATTTTTACCAACGAGATGTTGTTTTGAAAATCTTGGTCTCAAACCTTCCAAGAGAATTTTGAGGCATAAAATGAAGTTTTTTTGTGGTAAATTTTTTTGGTTATAGGGCCACACCTTTTTTCTATTTCACACATAGATACCTTTCCAACGATGCAAGAATCACCCCAATCAGAGCTTGTATGAAAAAATTATACCACTTAGAAGTTTACCTTCATGTTTTCACCACCATAATTCAAGAGGATGCAACGTCAACCCCCATTATTCATGGAAAGTGGGCTAGACACATGATTATGATGAATAAGACTCTATAAGAGTCCATACTATAACTCTGGTTAAGAGTTGATGATCCGAGTTGACTCAACACCCAGATTTAACCAAGATCTTTTGCTTTCGTGATGTGATTAGAATTGCAATTAAAATAGCATAAAGGAACATAAATGCATGTTGTAAAGAAGAAGGAACATGACAATCATCAACAACATAAAAATAACAAGATGTTGATAATGAAGTTCATCCAGGAGGGACTATGTCTCCGGACCCGGTGTCAAGATGGTGCAAGCCGCTACATTAAGTGCTGTCAATGGTGATGATATACATAGGTGGTGACGTTGCTATCATATAAGGAAAATGCCCTCACGTAGGAGTGGCTCCAAGAGATGTTACACTGCAGGAAGTCTCAATCAAAAAGGACTCCTATCAATATGACCTAAACTCATGCATGATGATAATGAGCATCCCTCCAACATGGAATAAAAGGGATCTCAATGCAAACATACATGGTGACACATGAGTATCCCATCAACATAACAACAAAAGGATCTCAAACAAAACATGATGAATCATGACAACAAGTACATCCAACAGATAATTTCGTGTCACATCAAGTAGGAATCATGAAACAATAAAGAAAACAAGATCCCACATCAAACATCAAACATCAAACAATGATCTGTACAACACAATGCAAGAGAAAAGAGTATATGAACATACTGCATATACCTCCATCCTAGGGCCATCTGAGGAAAAGGATGTCGAATTGCTGAAGCTAGCCATACCATCAATCTCGCAACATCAAATCTCATGGAAATCACTACTCACACATGAATGCTGACACTTGCACTCCACTTTGAAAAGTGGTCATAAAATGAAATGATCAAATAGAAAATCTAAATACACCATCAGATTTGTGGCATTGAATAGGGTAAAATCGACTTTCAAATTTCTGAATTCTGAGAAAGTGGAAATATGGCGCTTAAGGAATCTTTTAGATTCCCCCTAGATTCCTCAAAGATTCCCTCCTCTGGGTCATCTAAAGATTTGCTGCTTAGATCAAAATTCTGACTGCGCCATCAAGTTCGTGTCACTGAGAGGTGTAAGATCAACATAAAATTTTTCCAATTTCGAAACTGCAAAATTTTCACCCTCCTGAGAATTTTGCTCAATCATGGTTCTACCCATCTCTTCTTTGGATCATGGTTTTTCCTGCAAATTAATTAATTGAAAATAACACACCTCAATCCATGTGTGTGCTCCTCCACTCCTCCATGCTTGGCGCACTTCAGAAAATGAGGGTTTAAATACAATTTCATCAACGGATAAACCAATGGAATCAATTTGTCGCATTGGTACTTCATTTAGGCGTGGAGGCGATGAGGCAGGAAGTCGGGAGTTCCAACCCTACCTCCGCCAAAATTACACAACAATTTTTATTCTATGGTGTGGTCTGTCGTCTGTTGTAACTGTGCACATGTTTAGGTTGGTTGGTTGGCATGGTTAAGGTTTACGTGATTTTTCGTGGCTGCTGTAAGTGTGACACATGGAGCTGCCGCATGGGAGGGGCCGACCATCCCGCCAACCGTGGGTTCAATTTTCACCGGATTCGGCACTAACATATGGTTGTGGTTGGGGTGTGGGTCGGGTCCAATGGAGGTGGCCCACCCACCCCTTTTAAATGTTGTTTAATGTTGTTGGAGGGTCGAGCGGGGTCATGGTTGCCAACTTGTTGGGCACCAAATCGGGCTATCTTTTTGTTGCATTTCCATCTCTCTTCTTTTCCTTTTTGCACTTATTCACCTATGTTTACTATGCTAAATCTACAAGGTAATTACCCCTTTTCTGTCTATTGGAATATTTTATTAATGAATTAAATTCATGGGGTTTTTCCTATTCACAACACTAAAACACATGTTTGACCACAACTCTTGGAGAACAGGTACCGATCTTTCAGCATGCTGCAGTAGATCTGCAATTCATAGCAACGACTAGCCATAAGGAAGCCATGTAGCTAGAGACATAGATACCTGAACCATTCTTGGACCTCTCTGATCATGTTCATCTAGTGTCGGTGCTGTTCTGAACTAATGTATATTTCTAGGTATACAGTTACCAGGTTTTAGGGAAAGATGTTCTCCTTCGCTGTGTATAAAAGACAGGTTATTCTTGTAAATGGGGGACTCCCCATTAATATTGTAATATCTCTTTCCAGATTAATAAGATATCATCTCTTTTGCTGCTCCATTCTTCACTGTGATTAATGCAGCCCTAATCAGAGAGCTTGGCCTGCTCTTCTGATCAGGTGTTGTGTATTTCCTGTTGTGTGTCATTTATTATTTCATGGTTGTTGTTACAGATTGTTAATTCTTATAATTTCTTTTCTTGTGTACTGTAGTTAGTTTTAGTCTTACAATGATGTTTTGAATATTAATCACCAACCCTTGGTCAGTAACAGATGGTAACCTTGCCCCTGCATATACTTTGTGCATTGCCTTGAAAAGGATACACACCCAGATTGATAAATTAATGTAGGAAAAAGGGTGAATAGATTGTTCATACCTGTACCCCAACACATCCCATTAATTATATATTTGGTTATGTGGGTTGGGTGGGCCGATGGGGGTCACAGCTTGTTAACCCAATTTAATTAAATTTAGTGTTGGTCTGTTGGGGGGGGTTGGGGTTGGTGGCCCACCACCCCATATATATATATATATATATATATAAACAAAAACATTTTTTGAATTTGTCTAATATAGGGATTCGCCCACTTTCGGGAGCTAGGTTTCATGCCCCGGGGTCGATCAGATTGTAGGACACTTAAATCTGGCCTATAGTCCAACTTTGACCAAAACTTTGACTGGCTCATTCTCCCTCATACGAGCTCGGATTGATGAACTGTTCACACCATTGTGATTAGGAAAACAACATCTATGCTCTAGTCCTAGTTTGAAAGCATTCCGATCACTTTGATTTTCGAGCTTCCATAAGCCCTCTTTGTCCTGTGTGTGTCTCTAGAGCCACTTGGATCAATCCTCCCCATTGAGGAGTTTTTGGTCCTCCAAAAGCATGAAAAATAATTTGCAACTTCTCTGTACCTTGTGTGCATCACAAGCATCCTGAAAAGGTCTCGCTTCCATCTCCTTCACCTTTGTTCTTCAGAGCCTTAAGCGATGAGTCGACACCTGCAACCTTTGCAACCTGTAGTATATTGTTTTTCAAATTGCATGCTTGTCTTACATGACCAACTAATGATCCAAGCATCCCATAATTGCCATGAGTTTATAACACATATTCGGTGGTCAAGTTTACATCAAGATGGACATAATACCCCAGCTATGAAAACAAGGCCAACATATCATTATTGCTCCAATAAGTGATGGAAAGCACATCATCACTACAACACATGATTTACAAAGATAAGGCCAAACACTATTTTTTTTTTGACAAGTGATGGAAACACAACATCACTTTCAGAGTGTAAAATGAAACACAAAATAAGACCAGACATCATTTTTGCTTAACAAGTGATGGAACACACATCATCATTTTTACATCTTAAAATGCAACAAATGATTTACAAAAGCACGACCATGACAAACTAACATATCTAGAAACCATTTTTCAGTTATCAATGTGAATGGGTCGCCTCCTTGTGGTGCATTCGCTAGTCGACCAATCATTTCATTTGGTTCATGCACTAACACTTTGTCTTTAAGGCGCTGCTCTAGATGGAGCCTCCAACAAGTGGTTATTTGATGGTCACCTTTGTTGCAATGACTGCAATACATCTTCTTCCTCCAGATATGCTTAACATGTTTCTTTACCTATTGTTGAGAGGGTTGTTCATGCCTCCTCCTTTTGGGTGCTTCCATTATTTTCCAACACTTAGAAAATGTATGGTTATGTAATCCACAAAAGGTACATGTTTTTCAATGCCATGTTTTACATTCATCATTAATAACATGATTATAATCAAAATGAACATTCGAAAATCGAAACTGGTTATACCTTGTCATCTCTGGTGTCATTATGGTGATAAGAGCTTGGCTCAGCTCTCTCCCTACAATGGCCACTACCATGGGACGATGGTGATGTGTTCCCATCATTTTCTTTCCTTGATGATTTCGATCATGTCTCAGAAGAATATGACACCTTCGAACATTATCCTTCAGTGTATCCCAAGCCTGCACATTGAGGTCTCTGCACAACCTCCAATGGTTGAGTTATGCCTTGGTTATTAACACCAAGTTATTTTTCCTCCTCGTGCCTCGTCCTAGTAAGAAGCCTCATGTTTGTCCCTGTAATTGAGATCTCCAAATCTCCAACAGAAATCATACTATGTGGAGATAAAACCGAAAGGAAATCAACATATTTTACCTCCTCTGTCGATTTAGAAAGAATTGATGAGGGCTTCTCATCACCTGTGGTTGGTGGTTCGCTAGCTATCTTGATGCATACTTCCTTTCTAACATACCCAAGTCCTGCCTGATGGGGTAATTCTTCTACTTTGATAGGGTTAAAAATGCCTTGCCCATTAATGACCAAGTATTGTCCTTCATACCCTATTCTCTTCAACAGTTTGGAGCCAATTCTTGTGGTATGATTTTCAAAAACAACAAAATCATCATCAGGACACATACATGAATTTAGAGAACTACTTTTTACCTCACATGGGTCACGTTGCAGCTTTTCCATGACCTCGTCCTTAGCTTGCAATTGTCGTAGAAAACATTGTTTTTCCTCTTTCTCTTCATGTAGAAGCATCTTCAATTCAACGTTCTCTATTTGAAGATTCTAGTTGTTGTGTTTTAGTTCTTCCAGGGCCTCTTTCATGGCTTGCAACTGAAGCTGCAATCGCTCCCTTTCCTTTGTCTCTTTTTGTAGAGCTTCATACATTATTTCCACCCTTTTGGAAATTTTGGGAATGGTCTCATACATCGATTTTTCATCCTTTGTCGCTGCACGTTCCATTTTTTACACTACAATTCACATCCACGCAAAGACCACTCTGATACCAAACTTGATCCGAGTTGACTCAACTCCCAAATTTAACAAAGATCTTTTGCTTTTGTGATGTGATTAGAATTGCAATTAAAATAGCATAAAGGAACATAAATGCATGTTGTAAAGAAGAAGGAACATGACAATCATCATCAACATAAAAATAACAAGAAATTAATAATGGAGTTCGTCCAAGAGGGACTCCGTCTCCGGGCCCAATGTCAAGATGTTGTAGGCCACTGCATTAAGTGTTGTCAATAGTTGTGATGTACATAGGTGGTGACATCGCTATCATACAAGGAAAATGCCCTGACGCAGGAGTGGCTCCAAGAGATGTTCCACTGTAGGAACTTTCATTCGAAAAGGACTCCTATTAGTATGACCTAAACTCATGCATGATGATAATGAGCATCTCGCTAACATGGCATAAAAGGGATCTCAATGCAAACATACATGGCGACACATGAGTATCCCATCAACATAAAAACAAAGGGATATCAAACAAAACATGACGAATCATGACAACAAGTACATCCCACAGATGATTTCACGTCACATCAAGTAGGAATCATGAAACAATAAAGAAAACAAGATCCCACATCAAACATCAAACGGGGATCTGTACAACACAATGCATAGAAAAAAGAGTATATGAACATACTGCATGTACCTCACAACCTGGGGCCATCTGAAGAAAAGGATGTCAAACTACTGAAGTTGGCCATACCATCAATCTCACAGCATTGAATCTCATGGAAATGATTTCTCGCACATGAATGCTGACACCTGCACTCCACTTTGAAAAGTGGCCGAAAAATTAAATGATCAAATGGAAAATCTGAATGCACCATCAGATTTGTGGTGGTAAAATGGGCTGTCAAATTTCTGAATTCTGAGAAAGTGGAAATATGGGGCTTAAGGAATCTTTTAGATTCCCCTTAGATTCCTAAAATATTCCCTCCTCCAAGTCATCTGAATATCTGCTACTCAAATCAAAATTTTGACTGTGCCATTAGGTTCGTGTCACTGAGAGGTGTAAGATTGACATAAAATTTGTCCAATTTGGACACTGCAAAAATTCTGCCTTCCTGAGAATTTCGCTCAATCATGGTTTTGCCTGTGTCTTCTCTGGATCATGGTTCTACCTTCAAATTAATTAATTAAACAAAACATGCCTCAATCCACATGTGTGCTCCTCCGCTCCTCCATGCTTGGCACACTTAAGAAAATGAGGCTTTAAATATAATTTCATCAGCAGATAAACCAATGGAATTGATTTGTTGCATTGGTACTTTGGTTAGCCGCAGAGGTGAAGAGGTGGGAGGTTAGGGGTTCCAACCCCACCTTCGCCAAAATTATACAACAAATTTTTAATTTATGGTGCGGTCCATCGTCTGTTGTAACCATGCACATGTTTGGGTTGGTTGTTGGCACGGTTAAGGTTTGCATGATTTTTGGTGGCTGTTGTAGGTGTGACACATGGAGCCACCATGTGGGTGGGGCCGACCCTCCCACTAGCCGTGGCTTCAACTCCCACCGGCTACGGAATTAACCTATGGTTGTGGTTGGGGTGTGAGCCAGGTCCACCATAGGTGGCCTACCCACCCCTTTTAAATGTTATATAATGTTGTTGGAGGGTCCAACAGGGTAATGGCCACCGACCCATTAATTATATATTTAGTTATGTGGGTTAGGTGGGCCGACGGGGGTCACAGCCTGTCGAACCAATTTAATTAAATTTAGTGTTGGTTCGTTGGGGGGGTGGCAAGGTTGGTGGCCCACCACCCCATAATAATTTTTTTTTTTAATTTTTTATTTTTAAAACAAACACATTTTTTGAATTTGTCTAATATAGGGGATATTAGACAAATTAATGATCCAATAAATTCGCCCGCTTTTGAGAGCTAGGTTTCATGACTAGGGGTCAATAAAATTGTAGGACACTTAAACCTGGCCCACAGTCCAACTTTGACCAAAAATTTGACTGGCTCATTCTCCCTCATACGAGCTCGGGTTGACGAACCGTTCACACCGTTGCGATTAGGACGACAAGATCTACGCTCTGGTCCTAGTTTGAAAGAATTCTTATCACCTTGATTTTCGAGCTTCCATAAGCCCTCTTTATCCTGTGTGTGTCTCTGGAGCCACCTGGATCAGTTGAGGTAGTCAAACCTAACTACTCGTAGGCTATTGAGTTGTGTTATAACCATGCCACTAGGAGGAAAAGGGGTTCCATTCTTTTTTAGTACAATTCTTCCTTAGATGAGAAATAATAACTAAGAAGAGCACACAAAGAGGATTTTTGCACCATAGTATCCCAAAGGTCATAGGCCATGCTTCATTGTACTCACAACCATTTTCTATATAGAGAAAGAGAGCAGAGTGGCCACAACTTCCAACTAGGTTTTTCTCCCTAAAGGGTTTCTTAGGTCATATCTTGTGTCAAATCGTGGTTTTTGATTTTTTATTTCAATGTTATCTATTTTCTACATAATTTTAATTTTCATGTATACAAAATAAACAATAATCTATAGATCCAAAAATCTAAAGCGAAACAAAACCTAATACTATAATTTTTTATTTTAATTTTAAATATAGTTTTATTAGATCTTATGTGACAAATTGTCTAATGGAATATCAATGAGAATTTATGGATTATCATTGGAATGAACGTCCCACATTGATGGATTATATGGGTACGTGGTCAAAAAATTCCCTGCCCCAACGAAGAGGATTGTGGTGTGAGATTTGTTGGGTTTGGGGTCATTTTCCTATTGCATGCCCCATGATGTAGAAATATTAAAGTTTGACATAGACCCATTTTTGTGACTTTTGGAAGTTAGTCAAACATGATATCCATACATACTATGTACTAGAGTTAATATGTGAGAGAACATCTTATGTGTTTCATGTACAAGAAGTAGAAGGGAATTATGGTGGCACACAAAATTGTTAGCTAAGGAACCAAAACCCACCAGCCAAAGTACCAAGCCCACCTAAGAGAGGACATGGTCATTTGGGAAGAGGACAAGGAAGTTATGGGTGTCTCATAGGACCAATCATATGCTATAATTGTGGAAATTATGGAAACCTTTCATGACATTTTCGGATACCTGTACATACTACGTGAAATTGGATCATGCTATGGAGGATTGTCCACAACTGATAGCTAACTAGCGGAAGATATGGGGGTCTAATATATAGATGGTGATAGTAGAAAATCAAAGAGACCGCCCTCAGATATGCGCAACCTCCAGAGGTGGGACAATAATAGAGATGGATGCAATAAATTAGAAAGAACAACCCTACCATGGGTACATAAGGCTAACGAGCACCCTTTGAAATTTGATGTGGTCAAGGAGAAATAGAAAAACTCGGAGTTGAGGAAGGATATTTTGGTTGAAGAATGGAGACCCTTAAGCTTGATGCTACAACCATAAATGGAACCAATCTATGATCGACCCATGATAAGGAGGAATACTATGCAAGTAAGTCCCATTCATAATCTCCTTAGAAATTCCTTAGAAAGAATGCAATATGGATGCACAACGGAGAAGTTGTCCAAGATGATAGAGCACTATGTGCAGGAGAAGGAGGTGGTTACCATGTAGACACCATAGAGAATGAGGAAGCATGAACTATGAAGGAAGGACACCATCCAGGAATTTTAGTTGAATGCTTACCTCACCAATTATGATATGGAAAATGTTATACTGATTTTGGGCTTTGAGGTAAACATATTTATGAAGAATACATAGGAGTTAATGGGTAAGTCGACATTCGAATGATCACCTATTCAACTTCAAGAGGCAAACTAATATAAAATATTCCCATTAGAAGATTGGTAGACGTCAAATTTAACATCGATAGGGTCAAGACTCAACTAACTTCAAGGTGATTGAGATAGTCGATGATACAAACCCATATCCAATGTTCTTGGTATAGACCGAGCCTTTGACAACTAAGGCATCATTAATGTGAAGAAGAGACATATGAAATTTGAATTGGGGGACTTTTAGGTGGTCATATCATTAGATCCTAAAGAAGGGGAATTTTATGTTGAACCTATGAGAGCAGACCTTGATGCAACGAACCCCAACAATTTATATAATGTTACAACACAATGTGACGACTACGACAACCCTATAATGGATGGAATTATATGTTGCCAAAGTATTAGTTCCTTCTCGCTATATTTTGATGATGCATTGGAAAACTTGTCGTAGCACCTACATGAGGTGTTTACTCAAATATGGGTGCATGTCACCCATGCAGTAAGATGGATTGGTACAAAGGTATGGCAACCACCCAGGTTTGAGGGTCTTAAATATGTTTGTACAATTGCAAAATAATTTGAGGCACATGTGCACAAGTAGCTTAGGTTTCTAGAAGCATACATTGCTCTAAAAGAAACTCCAACACACTAGTGGTGTCACACAAGGAGCAGGATGACACTTGGTAGAAATGCATACATTTCTTACATATCAAATTTGGCTTACACTCAGGAGATACTAAGAAATAGTACATTGGAAAAAGTTACCCAATCACCCACTTGCGGAATTTTGTTGCAGATTGGAGAAGGGAGAAGGCTCCAAAGCATGAGTGGGCATATCACTTCATACATGCTTTGAAAGATATACCCTAAAACTAGTACACATAGTTGGAACTACGTGTTAGACTGATGATTACACTGAGGGGCGGGGTGAATAAGTGTAATGGCCAATTTTCATCATCTTAAACAATTTTTCAATCAATAAAAATTGTAAACATAATCATGTATCATGAACGAACGTATTACATAAACATAATAAAATAATAGATGTATGTGGAGACCCTTGCGGAAAAAAAAAAGTAAAATTATCTTCTTCAATTTTGTTTACTTGGATTTGCAGGCATTAACCTACTAGAGGCACCAACCCCCAAAATTTTCAAGCAAAATCTTGTTGTAGGCTAAAAACTAGTTAAGGAGCCAACCATGAAAATAATCAATCACTAAATTGTAGTAGTCCTAAACTTGTTTGAGGTACCAAACTCTATGGAGGCACCCACCTCCTTCTTCAACCTGTTGTGGACCACTTTTCAGAATATGTAAAACTAGATCATCAATCTCAAATCACAACAAAATCAACTTGTTCTTTAATAATCAATCTCTTGAAAATTATTGATCTCAAAAACATATTCATAAGTTCATAATGATAATAACCATGACCCCCTATTATCAAAAACTATTTATAGCTCCCCTCTTTCAAATAAAAAATAATTCGAACCAAAATCCCTTTTTCAAAATTCAATTTTCCTTCAAATTAGCCCACAAAAATATTATAAAAATGAACTATTAACAAATTGCACCTTTCTAGTATGCTTCCTACGAATTTCACCCTTTTAGCACATGTTCTACAAATTTCACTCTATTAGTCTATTACTAGTTCAACAATTTGCACTTTTGAGGGAAAAATAAAATTTTGGCCTACCTGAACGTATTCGAACTCTTGACCTCCTATGGATAGACAACACACTTTATAAACTTCACTATTATAGTCCTTGTTCAAAATCCACAATTAAGATACATGTTATAGACATCAATCTAATCATAAAACATAGAGCCAAGTTATACACCAGTCATACTCCAGCCAGGTCATATTCTTTATGTCAATGTTTGTGCTAATGTAGAGCCAAGTCATACTCACAACTAGTTTATACTCGTATCTAGGTTATTCTAGAAGCCAAATTGTACTCACTATGCTAACCAGGTGATGAATCTTGTGCCAATCAAGTAGAGCTAGGTTATAAATATTTGCACTAGTTAAACCTCACAAGGATCCATGTCATAAACCATCCACCAATCAAACCATAGAGAGATAGCTCATAAATGTTTGCGCCAATCAAATCTCATGAGGACCCAAGTCATAAATCTTCCACTAGTCAAAATAGAAAGAGCCATGTCATAAATGCTTGTGCCAATAAAACTTTATAATGAGCCAATTCATAGACGTTCTACCAATTAATCCACAAAGAGACACATAATTAATTTTTTTCCAATCAAACTTCATGAGGATCCAAGTCATAAACTTTCCACCAATCAAACCACAAAGAGCCATATCATAAATATTTGTACCAATCAAACTTCACGAGGAGCCAATTCATAAGAATTTGTGCCAATCAAACCATGAGAGATAGATCAAACACACTACATGTAAACCTTTACAAAAAAAACATATATTTTAGAGATTATTGAACCTGTGACCACCGAGAAACTAGGATTGAAACACCTCCCCCATACCAAAATTCAGAGCCTTTTCTCATTTTCGCTTTCTCATCTAGATTACATATTAACCTCAAGCCATATGAAAATATTTATACAAATATAGGGACCTATTTTAGGTATGGGGCTGATATCCAAAAATTTCATGGGAGTGCACCATATGACCTGGTCCTAGGGGTAAATGGTTAAATTTATGTTAATGTTATCATGATCTCGCAACTGCCACATGGTTCTCTCTGAGTGGTGCCATGTGTCACCAAAATTCAGTCCTATTTTCCATCCAAAAATGCCATTTTAGCATGCCATTTGGAATCATGTCAGGTTTCCATGTCATCATTGTCTTGCCACTTCATCATGCCTAAATCATTATTCTCATGCTAGTCTCGAGCTACCACGTATCACCATACTACCAAATGTCTAATCCAAATCTTCCACCTAAGTGTCGATGTCAGGGGTGTCACATCATGATCACCTACACTGGTGGGTCCACTTGGCATCCAAACATGGGGTATGTATGACACCTACCACATGTCACTGTTGCATTAGTTTGATGTGGGGGGCATAACCTTCATTAACCTTTGCATAGATTAACACTCCATCCATCATTCATGTGTTTTTTAATAGCCATAACTGCCCAGAGACGCTCGAACATTAACCCAATTAACTAATGCACAATTTCATGTGTCATCCACCATTAATTTCCCTCAAAGATATGGATCTGATTCAAATATGCATGAAATTTAAAAATTTGGTGTTTTTATTAACAAATTTGGTGTTTTTGACCTTCTTGCTAGTGCCAACTTGAAACTAACATATCTTGTTAGTCGAGAAGATTTTGACCAAGTGTGATATACCATTGGAAAGGTCTCGGAAAGGACTATCCAACCATAGTATACATATATTTATTTGAGCATTATAAATTCAAAAATAACTCAATAAACGTTGATCCACTTTTACATATTTTGATGTGATAGTATCAAGTCATCGAACTGTCATACTACTTCCTTTGATTTACTCTCTGATGTCAATGACACTTGTTGTCATCAATGATAAAAATATGTCCAACAATATTCCCTTTATAATCAATGGCAACACCACCAAACTTGATGGTCATTGATGACAATAGACTGAACTCCCCCTGTCATGCTACCGGTAACTCCCCCTATCAAGTTGTTGATAAATTCCCCTATCAAGTTACTGTTGGGAAAAAATACTGAGAGGGGGGGTAGGTGAATCAGTATGTTAAAACCACTTTAAATTTTCATTTCATATTCTAATTTCTATATGCTATTTTATTTCATGTAACTAGCATATGTATTTGATTTCAGTGAAAGAAAATAGAGCATATCCAGTTAACTAATTTTTCATATATTTCATCACCCGTTCATCTTTAACCAGTGCATCATTACTTCATTATTCATTCATTAAGATGAAACCATGAGCAGTAAAAAATAGATAGATCATCAGCACAAAAGAAACATATTGACACACATGAACACCAGGATTTTAGGAGGAAATCCAATGTAGGAAGAAACCATCACTACTGTCGTCTATGTCTTCTTCTTTTATTATAAATAAAACTTATTACAATCTTGTACTAGAAAAAACTCTTACTAGTTTGGAGGCATCCATCTGTAAAAGGATACAACCTTCTCTCATTCTCTAGCACCCACTAGAAGGGCGCTCCAACCCCTTGATCTCTTTTATCGGCTCCTACCAGAAGGGAGCACCTACTTGCTAAACAAGTTTACCAACTACCACTGGCAGGAACCTCTGACTCCCTCACTGAAGGCTCCAATCCTCAACACCTCTTGTGGACCACATTTCACAATATTTCATATTGGATCCACCTGACTCAAAACATCAAACTTGTAGGCCACCTTTTATCATATTTTCAGGCTGGACCCAAACCCATCATTAATCTCAATATAAAACTGAATACTGAATCTGAAAGAGAATCATTGAACCAACTGAATCATTTTAATATCAACATCCCAATGAATGAATCTTAATTCACTGAAACTAATCCATAACATATATAAACTACCAATGCACTACCATTCATCAATATACCAAATCATACACTGTTCATCATTACATCAACAAAGTTTTGTTCCTGCAAACTATGATCATACATACATTAGAATGTATATGCCACTTCTTTGAAGCATTCCCGTGTATATATGAGCTTCAGATGTATAAGACCTGTGTACATATATCAAATCACTGACAACTGAATCTAAACAACTGTAATACTGAAACAACCACTAAATCATGTACTAAAACAAGCATAGATCATTGAACCAATTACATATCACCACACTATAGCATCATCACTAATCAACATTCCATTCAATAACCAACTCAACCCAATCAATACTGTCAAACACAAATTATCATGATAGAGACGCCATTGATAGACAAAAACAAACAAAACAAAAGCAGATAAAAAGTCATCAACAAGCCAAATAGAAAAACGCTAGAATATATATGTGATTTCCACAAGGCATATCGGTGTATGTACGTGCTTACCATGCATAACACCCACATACAGATCTCAACATACTGCAAAATTTATCTCATAATATACACGCAACCCTATAGAGATGGATATGTGTATGTACGCTGCTATTCCCAAACGTACCTACAAAGATATCTAAAAAAATTTCGTTGCAAACACAATTGCACTTTCCACAACCTCTATTGTCAATACTACAGACTTCTGAATGATTCATTTAGACCATAGTATTACCATCATCATAGTTTCATCAATGTAATCTACTTAGATATTTGCAAATAGTAAGTCAATCAAGCATATATGTCAACATACTTTCAAAATTTTAAGATCTAAGTCTTCTCCTTGCTCCCTAGTGCATATCTATTCAAAATTAGATCACACATGTATAACCCATTACTTGCACACATAACACCTTTATCTCCATCTCTTTATATAGATTTAGCATTAGCCAATACCTTAGGCCAATCCCTTAGCAATGTTGTTGGTATTCTTTGACAAGCTCAAATAAACATTGTTTCTCCCATTACCATGGGCCAATGCCATGGTAAAGACCCCTGGTAACTAGATTACCATGGTGCGAATTCTGTACGTAACTTTTCTTCAAGGTACATGCATATGTATGTGACCTTACTTCATAGGACCTGTGGCTACTTTCTAAAACTTTACCTTTACCATCCATCTATCTCTGAACTGACATTCCTTTTTCCATATCATCTGTAACATCTATACCAATTTACATAACGATCATGTTGTCACAATGTTGACATCTCTATACAATAGGTTTCCATCAAGGACAACACATTAGCTTAATTCCAACAATCCCCCCATTTGGACTTGATGGAAACCACTTTGGTGTTTGGTCACCACCTGTAAATACTTGCAAACACACCTGTAAATACCAAGTCTTCTCACCAAGCATTCTTTTCCAAACACCAAGATTCTCTCCAACCAAGAATTCTTCTCAAAACACCAAGCTTCTCTCAAACCAAGAATTCTTCTCCAAACACCAAGCTTCTCTCCCCCCTTGACATAAAGGTAAAATGGCTAAACAATGTTGAATGAAGACTTCTCTCCCTTTTTGTAGAGAGGATCACTGTAGGTCTGATATGCTACATACTAACCACACTCCCCCTAAGCATATGCTGAATCTTCTAAAGGTATTCAATAGAGTAAAAGGCTTTATGACTCAACAAAATATGACCATTCCTCTCACCATTGACTCATGATTACATCAATTACCAAACATAGTGGGGTTACATATTTGACTCAACATTACATGAACTGCCCAAGATAATGGGATTACATATGTAAATGACTTGACCCCAATAGCCCATATAAGACTGAATTTTACAAATATTTAAAACATGGGTCTTTATATGACCTTTACATCAAGAGACATATATGACATTTATAACCAAAATCAAGACCTCAACAATGAGGTAGTAAGATTATGATAGTCATCAGAAACCACCATACACCATATATGAACTTGCAACATGAACATATGATCGCATCAACATAAAAGTAATATAGGGAAATGTAGTATCAATTTCCAAACATCACCAACCACCAATTATCAATATTGACCATACATTCATCATTGATAACTAGTGACAGAAAAACAACATATAAATCTTCAGAAGTAATAGTAGAAACATCCATACATCAACAAATATATGAAACAAGACATGATCAGGAAGCCATAATGTCAACAAGGAATTTTAGGGCTATAATAGCTACTCCCCCTAAACCAACAAACTACAACAAACCAATTTCAGAACCAAAATATGAAACATGAAATAATGAGTGCATATAGGAAGCTTCCCCTGAATTTGTGCAACTCTTTATCCATCACTGAGATGTATATGCATTTGTCTAACTTAGAAGCTATGTATATATGTGACTGTCCCTCACACCATCCACATACAAAAATTCAAATGCAGTAATTTATAGTCATATCTCCCCTTGAACATCATATAATTGTTAGAACAATTAACAAAGTGATGAAGCATGAATCATTCCTAATTTCTATCTGAGATATTCTAAGGAATCATGTGGAAGTGGCTTTCGAAATATGTCTGAAACTTATTGCTTGGAAGGAACATATTCTAGTTTGAACTTTTGTTCAAGCACCTTCTCTCTCTAAAAATGATATTTGATTGGAATGTTCTTGGTTTTTGAGTGAATGACAATATTTTTAGAGATACTTATGGCAGTAGTGTTGCCACAGTGAATAGGTATAGGTTGAGGACAAGTGACTTGAATATCTTACAATGTTTAGATCATCCAAAGAAGTTGAGTACATCAAGATGCAACAAAAAAATATTCTGCCTCAATAGTAGATAAAGTGATAGAACTTAGTTTCTTACCAAACCAAGAAACTAAGCAAGGTCCCAAATAGAATGCTCCCCCACCAATACTTTTGTGGTCATCAACATTACCTTCCGAGTCTACATCTATGTAAGAATGAAGTGTAAAGTTTGTGTTTTTGGGAAACCATAGACCAAAAGCTTGAGTACCTTGCAGATACTTGAATATTGTCTTAATTGCTTGAAGATGAGTTTCCTTAGGATTTTCTTGAAACCAACCGAGTATGCTAACAACATGCATAATGTTGGGTCTTGTAACTGTAAGGTAGAGAAAGCTTCCATTCATAGATTTGTATTTTGGTTGATTGACTAAAGGAAAATCATTACTTTGACTAAGGTTACATCCTTTTACCATTGGTGTACATACATGATTGTAGTCTTCCACTCGACACTTCTTCAAAATCTGTTTGAGATACTTGGTTTGAGAAAGAAAGATACCATCTTTAGTTTGTTGAACTCAAAGACTAAGAAAATATGTGAGTTCACCAAGTAGAGACATTTCAAATTCTTGCTGCATAACTGAAGCAAATCCTTGACTCATATATTCTACATTGCTTCCATATTTAATGCCATTTACATAAACTACTATTATCAAAAGTTTGTTTACATTAAATTTGATATATAAATTACTATCTGTAGACCACTTTTTGAAGCCTTGTTGCTGAAGATACCTGTCAAGATGATAATACCATGATTGCGAAGCTTATTTTAACCCATACAATGCCTTCTTATGTTTGCAAACAAGATTTTTATCACTACCAAGAATGAATCCTTTAGATTGTTCAATATAAAATTCTTCTTCTACATCCCCATTTAAAAATGTATATTTAACATCCATTTGATATACTTTAAAGTTATGAAAGCTGGAAAAAGAAAGAAACATTCTTATGGCTTCAAGTATAGCTACAAGTGAAAATATTTATATAAAGTATACCCCTTCCTGTTGGGCATATTCTTTGCATACAAGTCTTACTTCGTTTCGAATCACTTCTCCATTTTCATTTAGTTTTTTCCTTAAAACCCATTTTGTCCCGATTGCATTTTTCAGATGAGGCCTTGGTACTAATAATTACCATGTATGATTATTTTCTATTTGATCAAGTTTTTCATGAATTTCCTTAACCCAACATTCATCTTTGCTTGCTTGATTCACATTTTGAGGTTCAATTGTGGATATTAAGGTTAAGTGTCTGGAAGTCCCAACAAAATTTCTTCTAGTTTGTATTCTTGTTTCCTTTTCACCTAGAATTTGAGACTTAGGATGATTTTTTTGAACATACCTTGGTGGTATATTTTCTGATATATCATTTCCTTCTTCTAATGTTTCTCTTTCTCCTTCTCTTAAAAACTTTTGGCTTGAAGTAGGGAGAGGTTCGCCATCTGCTTAAGGTTCCCATTTTGTACCCGTGGATGCTTCATCAATAATAACATCTATGCATTCGACAATATTTTGAAGCCTTTTGATGTAAAATTTATAGCCTTTTATTCTAGAAGAGTATCCAAGGAGGATTCCTTCATCAGCTCCAGATTCAATCTTTCCAATCTTATCATCATTTTTATTTATGAAAAAGTTTCTTTCAAAATTTCTAGAATGTTTGACAACTAGAGGCTTAACAAACTAGAGTTTATGTGGAGTTTTATCACTATTTACTTGTACATGAGCTTTGTTTTTACTTACATGAATTATAAACCGGGGCTAGTAAACTGATGAAGTGTAAGTGCACAATATGTGCTAGAAGTCTTTGGTTATTCACACAAATTCTAAATTAAATTGAGCTATTGAATATATAAAGTCCAAATTAGGTTATCGAAATTCACATGAGAAAATTAGTTATTCCTAGAAAATAAGATTGTCACTACAATGATGATCACACTCTTTGCTTTCAAAAAAAACTACTTACTTTACTTTAAATTAGAAATAAATCTCACACCTTACATAAATGAAAATCAATCCATACTTTGCTTATGTTAGTGTCAGTGTTTCACACTGCCATCAATGATCAAAATCTGCTCTTCTGCATTTCATAATAGGAGTCCCATACTGATGAATTTGCATTCCATTAGGTCATCGATTCACTGATGGTAGGGTTTTCTTCAAATTTTTCCCTCATTATCTATCCTTGCTAATCCTCTTTCATATATTTCAGTCATGGCTCATGTTCCCTTTGCAATTCATTTCATTAGGTCTTAGGATTTAGTCTCATTAGGTTTTAGGGTCCCACCATGGTCAAATCCAATAATTACATGCCAATAATGATCAGCAAGGACATGAGGAGGCCAATAATGATTGGTAAAGCCACAAATTATCATATTGAAATCCTAATGTAGTTCTCACCTCAAAACTTGTTTTGAGGTGAAAACAGAGTATTTTGTTTTTATCTTCATTTCTTATGTAATTTTATGTTTCCATATGTAATATTGGTTCCCAGCTACTCCTAAGCATCCAATGTTGTTTCCAAGCACCTACCACTATAAAAATCAAGTCATCAATAGCACCAATTCACCTGCAAAAGCAAAAGAGAAAAAAGCACTAAAACCCTAAATTCCTCTCCCAATGAGCTAGGGTTGGCTATGGGATCAGAGATATCTGAGTAGAGGAGGCATAAGGGATATCAGAAGGTATGAGGCCATTTCATATCATCAAACATCAGGTCTCCATCATTTGTCAAGAAGTCATTCCAAGGAACAAGCCATTCACTACACATAAAGGATGCTTTTTCTTCAAACTTTGTTTCTAAGCAATAAAAGATTAATTTGACAAAAGTGAGAGAGGTTTTTTTCCATCATTAACCCAAGAAGAAAAACCTCTTTCATGTTTTACACAGGTTTCATGGTTTGGGAGAAATGGTGAAAACATCATTTGCCTTAGGAAGGTTAATGCACCTCTAAAGTGACCTTGGTAAAATCAAATTTTCTCATAGATGGAATGACCAAATGACTTTCTTGATGAGATAAACGATAATTGGACACAAATATATTTCTCATGAGCTATCATGAGCCCAATTTGGAGTTGAGGAAGACCTTCAAAGGTTAACTGCAATAGCGCTATGCATTTTGGCAGCCTCATTCTGCACATTTTGACCAGTCTTGGGAGATTGAGCTTTTGACAGGGAAAATGAACTCCAAATTAAAAATATTCAAGCTGTTCTGGAAAGTATATTAAACAAGCTTTTGAATGAGCTATCCCACACCCAATTTGGACACCAGGAAGGCCTCCAAAAGTTGCTTCCAAAAGGTGTTGTTCTTCTAGAAACTGGCGTTGTGCTTTGAAGTTGGCGCTGCGCTTTTGGAGAATTTTTGCAGTGTAAAAATACAAAGGCGCCGCGCTTTGAGGCCGGCATTGTGCTCCTATAGGTGGCACTTTGCTTTGCCCAACAGAGCCCCAAATCACCTCAAATCACCAAATTTCACCACATTTCTTCAAGTTTCCCTCTTTTGCAAGTAAGTACACTAATATCTCTTGTCGTTTATGGTTTTTATATCAAGTTTTTGTGTTTTTTCACATCAAAAGTCAAAACCTTAGTTTCTAGGGAAAACCCTAGTTTTCCTATAATTTACCTAATGAACTAAAAGCCTCATATCTATTAGTGTTATCGTAACATATCAACCTCTTATTTCTCCCCAAACCCCCCCTCACACATACATTTTCCCAAATCCCCCTCACACATACATTTTGCCAAACTCCCTCATCCTTACATTCTGCCCACTACATTTCTCCACACCATTATCCATAACACTATCCATATATAACCATATTGTTCAAGCCAAGGGAAACATGGACAGAGACAGTGACTTTGAATATGAGGAGGAAAGAGATTTTAACCTGATTGAGCATGAGGAGCCATAATAGCACTTTACTCATCACGGAGGTAGCATCATTGACTTGGAGGCTCAGGATGAAAACACCCTCAAAGACATCATCATTCAAGAAAGGGAAGCTCAAATACAATCTTTAGCAGAAAACTTAGAAAGAGCCAAGGTCATTATCAAATATTTAGAGCAGGAAAACTAATAATTGAGTGACAAGCAAGTCCTCATGGAGTTGCAAATGATCAAAGCAAACATGCAACTGGCCAAAGAAGCTCATGTCACATTGACTCTTATTGAGCAAGACATCGAAAATGATAGGGAAAATTGATTTGAGAGGGTCAACATGCATCTTGCAGGACTGATTGAGAAGGCCAACAGGGATAAGAAAATGCTCCGACACATGGCCTACCATTACATGACCCGCAACAAAATTTGTAAGATGATGATTCGAAAGTTAAAGGCTAGGCTAAGGAGAGCTTTGAAAGGAAAAAATGAGAAAGATAGATTGAAGAAGTTGGTTGAAGCCTCCCTAGCCCATCAAAGTAGCTAATGGTGGTGTTCCATGCCAAATTTGGGCAAATTTTGAGAAGTTTTCTATATTTTCCAAATTTTGAAATTCATAACAGAAACATTTTGCCCAGAAGCGCAGCGCCATCGACGCTGCGTGGCGCTGCGCTTTTTCTTGGAGAATTATATGGAGAAAAGGTTTTCATTTTTGGATTCAAGATGATGGGTACATTCACCCTATAAATTTTCAGAATTTTTGGAGCAAATCGGGATCACCAAAAGGTCCAAAAACTACTAAAAAATGACCTCTCTGCCTCTTTTTGGACACACAGAAGAAGTCTTGGGAGATTCAAGTTTTGAGGGGAGAAATGACCTCCAAAATCATAAATTCTAGGTTTTTCGGAAACTACACTTGAATACCTTTCCAATGAGCTATCATGGGCTCAATTTGGCTAAGACGAAGGCCTCCAAACATGTGATGAACATGGCCCTGCGAAAATCAAAATTTCCCCTGTTTTGATTGTGAATTTGTTTTCTCTCTCCTCATGGAAGATTTCACTCATGTAATTAATGGCATGGCATGTTAATGCAATTGTAAAATAGTGTTAAATGGTAGATTCATTAGTTAGAGGTGGTTTTGAGGCAAATGAATCTGTTTCCACCTTTTAAGAGGCAGTTTGTTTGACTGCCTATATCCCAGTTCTTAGTTGGGAAATGGTTGAAACAACCCCTCTTCTCATGGATTCGACACCTGATGGTTACGATGATTAGTTTTTTATGTCTATATTATGTATTTTATTTGTCATTATTAGGGTTTTTATACTCTTGGATGCTCTGAAACTATATTGTACATCATTGTAAGTAGTTTGGCAAGGAAATTAATAGGAGTTGCAGCTATTTTTATGGGATACCCGTGGTATGGTGTTTTTGCATAGTTTCTTCTTTGTTATCAGTTTGTTTACATTTTTTGTGTATGCCATCATCTACTTCAATTATTTTGACTGAATGATATCAAGATAGATAGGTAGAATCCATTGTTGGCAGTGTTATACCTTGGTAAATCATTCAGTATTCTATGTTTTCCGGCTGTTTAAGACGGATCCAAGATTGCCACATGTCCTCCTCAGCTCCTCACCAGACTTAGACACCTCACCTCACTAAATTTCAAGTGCTAAAGCCTATACCTACCTTGCCCCATAGAACACCCTACATTCTGACCTAATTTCCTGGACCTAAAACTGCCTAGCTCCATCTGATCCACCAACACCAACAAATTCAATCAAAATATTCTGAGCTACTATACCTAGCCTAAAATTCCATATGATTTCATCATTTTGACTGAGATCCATAAGGAGAGAGACCTCTCCTGACCTAGTAGGGCTAGATACCAAGTTAAGCTTGCTTTGTGGTTACCCTAGAATTGCTTCAATTTAGCCTAAGTTAAATCTATAGGCTCTAACATAGTGACGACCATACTGGGGAATGTAGTTTTATGTTCCTCAACAAAATGTATCAAGTTTATATCTGATTGTTGATGGTGGACAACAATCAGACACCGTAAGGCTGAAATCATTCACCTAGCAACTCTAAATCAGTTTCGAGATCAGATCCAAGGACTCCACTGGAGGATGAACCTGACCAGTAGAAACATGAAAGGACAATATGGAAAGATCAGGTATTCAAGTTGGAATTTCATCCAAGACATTATGTTCTTTGTTACAAATTATTTCTTCTCTTTTCCCGAGAATGTCAAGAAGGCTTTACAAAGTATATTGTATTTGAGAAAAGATCCTAAACCTGCATTTGATTCTTTCCCTTTGAATATTGTGAATAAAAAATGTTCGCATCCTTTTCATCTTGATCAAGAGCCTTCTTCTGAATCTTATGATTACCGTCTTCAAACTAATGAGACTCAAGAGACCAAGATTGATTCTATAGATTTTGTATATGCCCCTATACCTTGTAAAATTTCGGATAGATACAAGCCTCTAATTTTACCTCATATATCCCATGCTTTCCCTAAAAATCATTACCTATATCTACCAATATTTGATGGTGAATGTGAGAACATCACTGATGAGAGACATGTACTGAATTTTGAGTCTTTTCTTGACCTTTTTTAAGTTGATGAAGAAGATGTCAGTATTAGGATTTTTTCTTTCTTTGCAAGGCAAAGTCAAGAGTTCATTCAAAACCCTGCTTGATGCGAGCATCTCAGATTTCCAGCAGTTCGTCAAAGTTTTCCTCGACAAGTGGGTGGTTAGACAAAACCCTTTCTTGATTCTACAAGAATATAACAAGCTAAAAATATTGCCAAGGGAGACAGTACAATAGGTTTATATCAGGTTTAACCAAGTTTATTTTTCGATGCCTGTTAGTATAAGGCCTCCTCCTGGATCCACTCTCTTGCACTGCTTGGATGCCTTTGATCCGTAAATGAAGTTTCAGCTAAGGGAAAGGAACCTTGCAACACTTGAAGAGATGCAAAACAATGCAGTAGATGTAGAGGCTAATCTGCTGATCAGAAGGGCAAAGTTGAAGGAAGAAGAGATGAAGAACATACATCTAGAGGAATTGACATCTTTAGAGGTAAAGATCGACATTTCGATAAGTTCAGTGGAAGAGATGATGCAAAAGATAACCACAAAGAATGAGTATGATGTTCAAGACCATGACTCGCTAACTGAAGAAAAACCAGTGGCTGAAACAAAACATTTTCCTTCTTATCCTAGTTTTCATAGATCAGATAATGATTGTTTTATAGATCATCTTGGAGAAGAGAGACTTGTTGATCTGACATGTATGCTTGATGGTGTGTTTTATACTGATGATTTTCCTAAGTTTGATCAGTATGATGATGATTATGTTCTCCAAAAAGAAGCTGATCTTGTAGACAAACCAGTAGTTGGTTTGTGGAAGGAGGAATATCACTTTCAGAAGCTCAAATATAGTGATTAACCAATGCATATCAGATATGGAAGTGAGGAGGAAAGTGCAAAATTTTTTGAAGTAAGTGAAGGATCTTTGCCTTTTTGTTTTACTTTGTTTTAGTTCATCAGAGACAACTTTCGTGGAATCAAGAATCAATCGTTGATAAGTTTTAATCTTGACCATCTAGAGGGCAATGGAATCCTTGTTCAAGACTTCTCATATGTAGATTTGTAGACCCTGAACACCATTGATTGTCAAGTTGCAGATGAAGACTTAGAAGCCGGAGCATATGATCAAATGATGCAAGATGATTCTGTACCATTATGTTTTGAATCATTTCAGTTTTTGAAGGGAATTTCGCATAATATATCTTCAAATGAGCATCCTGTAGAAAATCATGCAATCTCATTAGAACCAATAGAAAGTGGGGTGCAACAGTCTTTTCAAGTTTTTCATGATCCAATAGCTAATGTGTTGGATGATATCTACAGTCAAAGTCCTTCTCCATTAGCTAATTGTGAGCTTGAAAAACGTATTGATACAAAATTGATCCGACAACTAGTTTCTTTGTCATTATCAACAGGAGTCTCGTCACAAAGCTCATATGAAAGTTTGCATTCATGGTATGAGGAGAATAAAATTAATCCATTGGATGAGCTAAGCCCCGGTGCATATGAATTTAAATGTCCTTATGCAGTATTTTTGGAGTTGGATAGAGAATCCATATTATTCAACATATCCATTTACAAGTTTTGATGGGAGTTGCCTTTCAATAGTTCTCTCTGGTTGTTCATAAGAAAGCACTTGTGGAGAATTCAAATAGCAACTAGAATGCTTACTTGGTTGCATTGGTTGTTTCATTTCACTTGATCAGGTGATGAATGGAACATTTAGATTAGGTTTTATTGAATAAGCTTCATTTTGAGCATCTTTTCCAGTTTATCAGTTGTGTTTAGTATCAAGTCAATTTTAGTTGAGTAAAAGTTAGTTTGTGTCTTTGCGTCACCAATATTTAGTTATGTATTCCAGATTGATTTTTTTTACTCCATGCTCAATGGATAAGGCTACTAGGTCTACGGTTTTCTTGGCGCCTCCAAGGAGCTACCATCCCCATTGGAGCCAATGTTAGAGTCAGTGTTTCACATTGACATCAGTTATCAAAATCTGCTCTTTTGCATTTCATAGTAGGAGTCCCATATTAATGAGTTTGCATTCCATTAGGTCATGGATTCACTGATGGTATGGTTTTCTTTAAATTTTTCCCTCGTGATCTATACTTTCTGATCCTCTTTCATATATTTCAGTCATGGCTCATGTTCCCTTTCCAATTCATTTCATTAGGTCTTAGGGTTTGGTCTCATTAGGTTTTAGGGTCCCACCATGGTCAAATCCAATAATTACATGCCAATAATGATCAACAAGGACATGAGGAGGCCAATAATGATTGGTAAAGCCATAATTTATCATATTGAAAGCCTAATGTAGTTCTCACCTCAAATCTTGTTTTGAGGTGAAAACAGAGTATTTTGTTTTTATCTTCATCTCTTATGTAATTTTATGTTTCCATATGTAATATTGGTTCCCAGCTGCTCCTAAGCATCCAATGATCTTGCCAAGCACTTTCCACTGCAAAACTCAAGTCATCATGAGCACCAATTCACCTACAAAAGCAAAAGCGAAACAAGCACTAAAACCCTAAATTCCTCTCCCAGTGAGCTAGGGTTGGCTATGGGATCATAGATATCTGAGCAGAGGAGGCATAAGGGATATCAGAAGGTATGAGTCCATTTCATATCATCAAACATCAGGTCTCCATCATTTGTCGAGAAGTCATTCCAAGGAACAAGCCATTCACTACACATAAGGGATTGTTTTTCTTCAAACTGTGTTTCTGAGCAAGGAGAGATGAATTTGACAAAATTGAGAGATGTTTTTATCCATCACTGACCCAAGAAGAAAAAAATATTTCATTGTTTACACAGGTTTCATGGTTTGGGAGAAATGGCGAAAACATCATTTGCCTCAAGAGGGTTAATGCACCTCTAGAGTGACCTTGGTAAAATCAATTTATCTCCTAGATGGAATAACCAAATCACTTTCTTGATGAGTCAACGGATAATTAGACACAAAGCTATTTCCAATGAGCTATCATGAGCTCAATTTGGAGTTGAGGAAGACCTTCAAAAGTTGATTGCAACAAAACTATGCATTTGGGCAGCCTCATTCTGCACATTTTGACCAGTCTTGGGAGATTTAGCTTTTGACAGGGAAAATGAACTCCAAATTAAAAAATTCAAGATGTTGAGGAAAGTAGACTCAACAAGTTTTCCAACAAGCTATCCCATGCCTAATATGGACACTGGGAAGGCCTCCAAACGTTTCCTTCAAATGGCACTGCGCTTCTGGAAACTGGAGTTGTGCTTTGAAGCTGGCACTGTGCTTCTAGAGAATTTTTGCAGTGTAAAAATACATAGGCTCTACGCTTTGAGGCCGGAACTACGCTCCTGGAGTTGGCACTACGCTTTGCAAAACAGAGCCCAAAATCACCTCAAATCACCAAATTTCACCACATTTCTTCAAGTTTCCCTCTTTTGCAAGTAAGTACACTAATATCTCTTATGGTTTAGGGTTTTTATATCAAGTTTTTTTGTGTTTTTTCACATCAAAAATCAAAACCCTAGTTTCTAAGGCAAACCCTAGTTTTCCTATAATTTACCTCATGAACTAAAAACTTCATCTCTATTAGTGCTATCCTACCATATCAACTTCTTATTTCTCCCCAAATCCCCCCTCACACATACATTTTCCCAAATCCCCCTCACACATACATTTTGCTAAACTCCCTCATCCATACATTTTGCCCACTACACTTCTCCACACCATTATCCATAACACCATCCATATATAACCATATTGTTCAAGCCAAGGGAAACATGGACAGAGAAAACGACTTTGAATATGAGGAGGAAAGATATTTTAACCTAATTGAGCATGAGGAGCCACAACAACACCTTACTCATCATGGAGGTAGCATCATTGACTTGGAGGCCCAGGATGAAAAAACCCTCAAAGACATCATCATTCAAGAAAGGTAAGCTAAAATACAACCTTTGGCGAACAACTTAGAAAGAGCCAAGTTCATCATTAAATATTTAGAGAAGGAAAACTAACAATTGAGTGACAAGCAAGTCCTCATGGAGCTGCAAATGTTCAAAGAAAACAAGCAATTGGCCAAAGAGGCTCATGTCACATTGACTCTTATTGAGCAAGACATCGAAAATGATAGGTAAAATTGATTTGAGAGGATCAACATACATCTTGAAGGACTTATTGAGAAGGCCAATAGGGATAAGACAATGCTCTGACACATGGCCTACCATTACATGACCTGCAACAAAATTTGTAAGATGAGGATTCGAAAGTTGAAGGCTAGGCTAAGGAGAGCTTTGAAAGGAAAAAAGGAGAAATATAGATTGAAGATGTTGGTTGAAGCATCCCTAGCCCATAAAAGCAGCTAATGGTGGTGTTCCATGCCAATTTTGGGCAAGTTTTGAGAATTTTTTTGAATTTTTCAAATTTTGAAATTCATAACAAATAAATTTTGCCCAGAAGCGAAGTGCCACCAGCGCTTTTTCCTAGAGCATTAGATGGAGAAAAGGTTTGTATTTTTGGATTCAAGATGATGAGGACATTCACCCTGGAAATTTTCATAATTTTTGGAGCAAATCTGGGTCACCAAAAGGTCCAAAAACTACCAAAAAATGACCTCTTTGCCTCTTTTTGGACACACAAAAGAAGTCTTGGGAGATTCAAGCTTTTAGGGGGATAATGACCTTCAAAGTAAAAACTTCTATGTGTTCCCAAAACTAGACTTGAATACCTTTCCAATGAGCTATCATGGTCTCAATTTGGCTAAGGGAAAGGCCTCCAAAAGTGTGCTAAAAGTGATGCTGCACTTTTGGCCAATGGCGCTGTGCTTTTGACCAATTTGCCCATAAAATCAAAATTTCGCCTGTTTTGATTGTGAATTTGTTTTCTCTCTCCTCATGGATGATTTCACTCATGTAATTGATGGCATGGCATGTTAATGTAAGTGTAAAACAGTGTTAGAGGGTAGATTCATTAGTTAGAGGTGGTTTTGAGGCAAATGAATTTGTTTCCACCTTTTGAGAGGCAGTTTGTTTGACTGCCTATATTCCAATTCTTAGTTGGGAAATGGTTAAAACAAACCTTCTTCTCATGGATTCGACCCTTGATGTTCAGGATGATTAGTTTTGATGTCTATATTTTGTATTTTCTTTGTCATTAGCAGGGGATGGATACTCTTGGATGCTCTGAAACTATATTGTACATCATTGTAAGTAGTTTGGCAAGGAAATTAATAGGAGTTGCAACTATTTTTATGGGATACCTGTGGTATGGTTTTTTTGCATAGTTTCTTCTTTGTTATCAGTTTTTTTACATGTTTTATGTATTCCATCATCTACTTCACTGATTCTGACTGAATGATATCAAGATAGATAGATTGAATCCATTGTTTGTAGTGCTCTACCTTGGGAAATCATTCAGTATTCTATGTTTTCCGGTGTTTGAGATGGATCCATGATTGCCACATGCCCTACTCAGCTCCTCACTAGTCTTAGACACCTCACCTCACTAAATTTCAAGTGCTAAAGCCTATACCTACCTTTCCCCATAGAACACCCTGCATTCTAACCTAATTTCCCGAACCTAAGACTGCCTAGCTCCATCTGATCTGCCAGCACCAACAAATTCAGTCAAAATCTTCTGAGCTACTATACCTAGCCTAAAATCCCATTTGATTCAGTCATTTTGACTGAGATCCACAAGGAGAGAGCCCTCTCCCGACCTAGTAGGGATAGCTACTAGGTTAAGCTTGGTTTTTGGTTACCCTAGAATTGCTTCAATTCAACCTGAGGTAAATCTAGGCTCTAACAACTTAAATTAAATTCACACTTTGTTGCATAAATGAAAACTTCTATTAGTTAAGAAATTCTCATGCCTAAAGAAAATCACACATCTGCATGAATGAAAATCATACTTGCATGAAAAATGAAATGAAACAAACTTCTTCTTAAAACACACTCACACTTACTTGAATTAGTGATCGCACCTGCTTGAATTTAAAAACTAATTATACAAATTAATCCACTATCTAAGATGAAACTCGATGTTAAGCTAGATGTCCGCTGCTAAGCTTTATCCATGTGCATTCAAAATATGAACTGATTAGCATAATGATTTTAACTTAACTCTGAAAGAGAATTGAAAACATGAATACTCGATTGAATTGTTGGGTTGTGTTATATTCTTTCCACGACTAACCTACATAGTGAACTGGGGGGTTAGAGGGGAGGCAGAGTCCCCCCTTCGTTGCGCCAATTACACAGCGGGGGTTTCATAGGGCCTGTCCGGGGGTTTTGAGTGGGGCGGGTATCCCCCCTCTATGGGGTCCAGGGCAACGCCCCGGGAAAATTTGTTTTAGGACCCTATATTAGGTTGGGCGAACCTACCTATGGATTTCGGTCCATGGTATTGGATGCTTCAGCATGTATAAATATGTATTATAACATTGAAAGGAACATAATGAAAAATCAAGCTGGTAGTTCCGGTTTTGGGATCCAGTGGGAAATCTCTGTGTATATGTGTTTTATGTGTTATGCTCTTGCATTTTTATTTTTCATCTAATTTAGAATTCGTATGCAGGTAATTTCTGTAAGGGGTTGAAACCTACATTTGGTATCAGAGTTGTTTTGGCTTCAAGGGGACGCCTTTGTTGCCGAGGGGTTTCGCTCGGGCCTGTGGTAGACCCTGTTCAGTGGGAGATCTGTGAGATCGATTCTGGTGGTGAAAGAATATGGCGAGCAGTGGAAAGATAGAGATTGAGAAGCTCAATGGTCAAAGTTTTGAGTTGTGGAAACTCAAGATGGAGGATCTGTTGGTGGATAAATATCAGTGGATCGCGGTAGATCCGGGTACTAAACCAACGGGTGTGACCGATGAAGAATGGAAGAAGTTGGATCAGAAGGCAAAGAGAACAATACGATTGTGTGTCTCAGATTCAGTATTTTTGAATGTATCATGGGAAGCTACGACGAAGGCTCTGTGGGACAAGTTAGGGACTTTGTACCAATCTAAGTCTCTGGTGAATAAACTATTCCTGCGGAAAAAGCTGTATAACCTGAGGATGAAAGATGGAGACTCGGTGACAGAGCATTTGAATGCATTTAATACTGTGGTAAGTCAGTTATTATCTGTTGATACTAAAATTTCAGATGAAGATAAGTGCATCAGCTTTTTGTGTTCTCTACCAGACTCGTGGGATAGTCTGGTTATTGCAATAGGTAGCAATGCAACTGCTTTGCAGTTTGATGAAATAGTCTCAGCCTTGTTGATGGAGGAGATGAGATGGAAAAATATGGACAACCAGAATAGTGATTCCTTGTCTGTACGAGGACAGTAGTCCGAGAACAGAAATAAAAATAAGTCATCAAGTGGGAGATCTCAATCTAGAGGGAGATCTAAATCTCCAGGAAAACCTATAAAGGTGGTGTGTTGGAAATGCAGAAAGGAAGGGCACTTCAGAAGGGAGTGTAAATCTAAAGCTCCTGATAAAGGAAAGGAATATGATGATGCTCCTTCTGTAGAGGCAAAAACCACATCAGATGAAGGTGGGGATGTGTATTTGGCTTCTTCAAGTACACATGTAGATCATGAGGCATGGTTGATTGACTCAGGTGCATCCTTTCACTTCACTCCCCATAGAGAGTGGTTCTGCGAGTATGAGAAATACGATTGTGGTGATGTCTTCTTAGGAGATGATAGGAAGGCTAGAATCATTGGTCACGGAAAAATAAAGTTGAAGTTGCAAGGTGGAAGGGTTAGAACCCTTCCGGGTGTTCTGCATATTCCTGCATTGGACAGAAATCTGATTTCTGTAAGCAAGTTGGATGATGCAAGTGTAAAGACAGTGTTCGAGAAGGATACCTGCAAGATGGTTCGAGGAGCACTGGTATTGATGCAGGGAGTTCGGATTGGAACTCTGTACAAGCTGCAAGGTAGCACTATTGTTGACGGCTGCAATAGTTCTATGGTTCCTGAAAATGAAGCAGACAATCTAGTGGTCTCTAGAGAGAAGACCATGTTGTGGCATCAAAAGCTTGGACATATTGGAGAGAAGGGCCTTAGAATACTTCATGGTAAAGGTATGGTAGAAGGTATGAGTAATAGCTCTCTGGATTTTGA